>JADDOH010000201.1:0-115985 GCA_016648135.1 Agrypnia vestita
TTTGCTGGCCCGGGGTTCAAGCCCCATCTCCGGCCGTTTAATTTTTTTTTTAGCCGTGAATTCGAACCTAATTACGGACGTTACCCGAAGTACGGATGGACAGATAGACATACAGACAGACGGACAGATGGACAGACAACGAAATTATTATGTTTGAATAAATTCTGGAATTAAATTAATTGATATCACAGAATTGAACTAAACTTTAATCAGGCGAGAGGACTGGGGCATAGTGGAAGTATGTCCCCCTCGGATAACACAACAGTATTCCGATATTCTATTTTCTGTTTGAAAAATATCCATCAACACGTAAAAAATAATGCCAATATAATCGGTTAAGAGTCAGTTTCACACCACAGAAGGACATTGGGATATTATATCTAAGAAAACTAAAGTAACATTGATTCCTATGTAATTGTCTCTATACTGCGACATTATATAACAAATACATGCCTACAGGTAGTAATAGTCCGAGTCAACAGGCCTTCTAAAGATTACAACACGATTTGAGAATATGAGTCGAAGATGTTTTAACACTTTGTGAAAAATATCAGTATGTACTTGTGAATATAAGCGAGATCAAAGTTTATATATTTTTTCAATATTTTGGTCCAAATTTATACATGGTTTTATTATTTTTATTTGACTTGTATTAGAACAATCGAATTTATAATATTCGATATAACTTACATTGTCCGACGATCCAAGATAAATTTGTCCAACGTTCCAAGACAATTTAACTGTAAATGATTACGGATTTTATACGAACGAACATACGGTTTGTATAAAATATCCGTAACCATTTACAATTAAATATGTATAACGACCGTAATGACCGACAACCTTAAGGCGGTACATTCACTGCAAATGCATATTTCGGCGTTTTTTACGAAAATGTGGGTTTTTATTATTCATTTATATCAGAATGTATATGATAGATTGCAATTTTTTTAGGGCGATACCTTAGATAAAACCTTTGTTCTTATATAAAAGTAATAAACTGAACATTATTTATAATAATTAAGAAAAATATAGGCATTAATCCACAGGCCGCGGCAAAAAAAACGTTTTTAATGTTCCCGGGCAAAGTGTGATTCGTTTAAAATTTGTATGTAAGCATAATATGTTTTTTCATACATATAAAGTTTACTTAATTATCTAGAATCTGTACGTAGGAAATTAAGAAATATTCAATATTAAAAAAGATATCATTTTTCAAACATGCTTAAATATTTACGATTTTTGGTCATTTTCAAATGTTGTTTATTCATATAAAAAGATGATTTTAAAATATATATTGTATCTATATTCGCACTTTGAGTCTTCATTCACTATTAAAAAGCTAATTTTTTTTATAAAAAACACGTTAATTAATATTTAAAAATAAAAATTCTATAGTATGAAATGTGTCGAAAAATTACGCAGTTTGCAGATCACAATCCGCGCGCCAGCCGGGAGAGGCGGACGCATTTATGTAGTCCAATCATTTTTTCTTAAAAAAATCACTTTACAACGTGTTTTTATGCCAAATTTGACTTTAGTTCAAAATAATATCATATTATATATTCGAAAGCAATCTATTCATCACAGATAATAATGTTTTTTTAGCTAGTTTTGTATTAAATTGCATTTCTACTCATAACCTAATATTGAACGCATGTCACTTTTGCCGACTTGCTCGCTGACTCGCTATGTCGCGTTGATGTCATTGTTATTTGAAAGTCAAGTAAGATATTAATTTACGAGATAATTTTTAAAATATAGATAAATGGTTTTTAATTCAATACATATTGTTGTAGTAGTTTTTTGTTTATTTTAAATAAAAATTATTTAAATTCAATTATTTTCACAGGTGTTTTGACATTTCAGTCGGAAGTCAAAATAATATCTAAATTTGCTTATTCGACAAAAGTTTTAAATGAAAAAACAGTGATATAAGAAAAATTGTTTTTTTTACAACACCTAAATTATTGGAGAAATATACATACGCTTTTTTATATTCTAGACTTAAAACATTTAAAATTCTAATAATATTACGCGAGCATGACTTGCGTTCCCATATATTTTAAACGTCGGTACTCCATATAGTTGTCTCGTTTCCTCGCAACCTTTCTATCTCACAAGGGGACACGTAAAAAATACGCTCTTGCAAGGTTTATCTGATATGACGTTTGTTCATGTCTCGATCTCGTATTGAAGTAGCTTGATCTATCCGACACATATCGCCACTCTGACAACTTGAAAAATGTATGTACCGCCTTAACTCTTTAATAAATTCCAAGATAAGTCAGGAATATTGGAAAAAATGCCATCTTTGGAGTCGCTTATCTTCGTAACTATTAATTTTTTTTAATAATAAGTCTTCAAACGTATTCGACTCATATTCTTAAAATGTACAACCCCTTGAGTATTGTGAAATAGGTCTGAAACACCCTGTATCTTTCTCCTCCAATTACAGAATAATGTTTATGCTCCAATCGAACATGTGTTTTTATTCCATAGAGTACCTAATCGATTTGCTTATCCTAAGACTAACAACAATAGGTACTTTTTCTCTTTCATTATAAGGGATCGAATGTATTTTCTAAAAATGTCAACGTATTTAATATCGTTGATACCTATATTAAATTCTTTAGGACTTATAATGTGTACTCCGTACCACGAAGAGTTTTCCAGTTCCCTAGAACATTACTAAGTGAGGAGTCGGCAAATATATCCCACCGCCCGCTCTGCAATATCTAATCTATCGGGGGAATCCGAAATCCGAGCACTGGAGGTAATCTTATTGATAGAGCTCTTGAAAACGGAAGTTCGTCTTCCTCTAAGTCTCATCACACACAATCCTCCTTTTGCTGTTTGTTTACGCCATAATTTATTTATTTATTTATTTGTTTACGCCCATTAGGCTTTTACATAAAGAGTATAAAATAAATTTCAAAAAGCACATACATTAAAAGTTTCAGGAATAGCACCAAATCATGAGTATAAAATTTAAAAATGTAGAGTAGGTAACGAGCAGCAATGCGTATTGGCTTTTACATAAAAAAATATATCATAAAATTAAAAAGAACATACATTAAACAATATAAATTACAAGTAGCAAATTATTAAAAGTACCAGGAATAGCACCAAAACATGAGTACAAAAATTAAAAATATAAAGTACAAAGCGGCAATGTGTACGAAAAATATATATTACCCACCATTACATATTAACAGCTGAAGTCAGTAACGAAGCAGTATTGCCTCTTTAAGTGTGAACTTTACTTTCTCCAGACTATCGACGAAAATGTCAATC
Source organism: Agrypnia vestita (assembly GCA_016648135.1). Classification (NCBI taxonomy): domain Eukaryota; kingdom Metazoa; phylum Arthropoda; class Insecta; order Trichoptera; family Phryganeidae; genus Agrypnia; species Agrypnia vestita. The sequence goes on from JADDOH010000201.1 coordinate 3,298, forward strand.
ATGCAACCATATTCATTACAAGTTCCCAATATTCTGTGTATCACAGAATTTGATTGGTAGTTAGTATTGCAATTGTTGCGATGGAATAATGCACACATTTATAAACGTCAATAAGATGAATAGAAAAATAACAAAATATAAATGAAATGCGTGGGATCCAAACTCGGCGTAACGCAGAAAACTAATTGTATTGAAGTATTATCATCAATAATAGCTACCTAGTTAGAAAAGGTATATTTCTATACATATAATAATAATATTGGATTATTTATATAGCGCTATTTTTGTGAAAATTTCACCTCAAGGGCGCTTTACACACAAAAAACTCACTTAAATACTAAAATCGTAGAATAACAAAATGAAAAATAAAATGAAAAAGAAAAGAGAAAGAAAAACAGCTCAAAACATAAAATGGTAAAAAAAACAACGAATATTAATAAGGTTCTGGGAAAGATTTTGTAAACAAGTGCGTTTTAAGTATTTTCTTAAATAAAGTCTCTGGTAAGTAATGAGCGATTGGCTTGCTAACATTAATAAGTTCGATACATCATATATTTCTTATTTGTTCCGCCTTTCCGAACCTTTATTTTTTCCGCCCAAACAAATGAAGCACGGGAAGTGTACTTTGATAGTTCATGCGCCTGTGTAATTTATTCCCGCCCTAAAAGGCTTCGGTCGCTGGCAGTCAATCTATGAAAGACGAAGTGTAGATATTGCCCGTCGGATTGTTTAATTGTTACGAAATGACCGATGGACTTGAGCAGCGATATTGCGTTGAATTTTGCAAAAAGCTTGGCAATACCCAAATGGAAACCATTCGAAACATCCGACAGGCTTTCAGGGATGATTTTATGATCATCTTACGGGTAAAGCAGTGGTAGATCTCTTTCTATTTAGTAGAGGCAATCGAATTAGTATGTGTTTATACCCGTAAACCCCAATACAACAACGCACAGCTTACACATACTAAGTCGATTGTCTTTCTTAGATGAAAAGATGTATAATACCGCCTCAAAGATGGCCGCGCACAGCGAACCGCGTCCCGATACGCCCTCAACAAGCCGAAACAAAAAAGTGATTGACCGAGTGCGGACTTTGGTCGTACAGGATCGTCGTATCACAGTCCGAGAACTTGCGAATGAGGTGGAGATAAGCATTGGATCGGTACATTCAATTTGGACTTGAAGAGAGTGTCCGCAAAATTCGTCCCAAAGCTGCTACCGATGGAGCAGCTTCATCGCGATAGTGCACCCGCCCATTCTTCGCATCTAAAGCCATGTATTCACTAGGGGACAAATCGCGAAACATTCCGCGCGGCATTTCGCATCAACATCTACGCTCATGTTTCGGGGACAATGACGCGGTCATTTGACGTGTACACACCGGGACTCGCATATCTTGTCGCGGAAATATCACCCGATGAGGTTATGATGACAGCTGCGGTATCTCATTTGGCGAAAACGGGGTTCCGCGCAATTCGAAATGTTTTTTTGGGTCGCAATTTCAAATTAACAAGGTTATACTGCAGTAAATTGAATATTATTATAAACAAGGTCCTTTTTGCAAATAATTATTGTTTTCCACACGTCGCGGAAATGTCGCCCTATGAATTTATGATGACAGCTGCGTATCTGTTTATGTTAATGAGTTTATCGAAACGTAAGAAGAGAAAAAAGAGGAAAATGCGAAATTATTTACTGCAAAGAGAAAAAAGGACGGTCATTCTATGCGATCTTCGATCGATACAGCTCAATGAGTTCAAGAACAATTTCGTTTCCCCACATTGTCATCTTGACAGATACAGCGCATGTGTATTCACTTGTAAACATACCACGTGGTACTGACGCTCCACGTAATGTTGCAGTGAGCTCGCTCGAGTACCGTGCGCATGGCAACGTTGTCACGGCACGTAAAAATGCCGCGCTATGTTGTGCGCGACGTCGCGGAACAGTGCACGACGATGCAACGTCACGTAGACTCTATGCCACGCGTGCTGTTGAGGGACAATTTGTCCCCTAGTGAATACATGGCTTAATTCAGGCTTTCTTGGACAACACACAGCATTCCCCTGGTTTGTGTGGCTCCCTACTCTCCTGATGAGGCTCCGTGTGATTGTTTGCTATTCCCCAAGTTAAAAATGCCACTGAGAGAGACCCTATTAGAATCGAAAGAATTGACAATTCGAAACGCGATGGCCCAGCTGAGCACCATTTCAAAAGATGCGTTCCATGAAGAGTTTCCAACAATGGCGGAACCGCTGGGAGAAGTGTGGATTAAGCAAGGGGACTACTTTGATGAAGGTTATAGTTAGTATAGTCTGTATGAATAAATGTGTTTTTGCCGACCAAAGGATCTATATTTCTTGAACACACTACGTACATATTACTTACTTATTTGCCATTACGCCACATTCTTCTATCCTAGCATGCCTGCCTTACTTTCTTCACTTTCATACATCTTCACATCATTCTTTGATTATTGTTGAAAATTTTTAAGGACCGTCCTCCAATATATGACATACTTATATGATGATGCCAGATCTTTCGCGGATGCCTCTTGTCCGCGCTGCCTTGAAGTCTCGCCTAGTAGACTGTCTTTATTAAACATTATTCAATAGACCTCATAAGGTCCAAGCAAAGACATTATTACATATGTAAATGTAAATGTGTAAGTCAGCACGCATAAAAAATGGTTAGTTGTAACCTCGATTGAATGACATGACATCTTACAGCTAAGCTTTACAACTGCGTTAAATTTAATTAGAAACAGTTTTCAAGCTTTGTGGACACGAAATTACTACTCATGTTGGTATTCGTTATCTCGAGGAAACTGTTAAAGTCCACATTATGGAAACCACACACGAAATGTTCAAGACATTACCACTAAATGAACTCTCACGAGCTTAGTGCTTAACAGTAAACCCAAGGATAATTTCCATCGAACGAGAAACTAATGGTATTGTAGACGTTTTCATAGCACAGCTGGTTATTTACGAGTGCGAATACACCAAAGATGATGCCGTGAGTTTTATTATTACACCGGTTTCCATAATTATCATTAAATTCGCGTTCAATTTAAGTATACAGGTACCCATTAAATCTAATAGCCAAAAAAATCTAACCAAATGCCTGAACGTTCGAGGATCTAATTGTTGTGTCGATGGAGATACTCTTATAGTCCGCCTCTGCAATGAAATCATGTTTTTATTATTCCAACGGGATAACACCGCTTCATACAAAATGCTATCTATTAAATATAATTTTACAGTATTTTATAATACTAAACAAATTATATTAGAGTAACTTTACCACCTGGCTTGGCCCAAAATTTAGAATATTTCATTTAAAAAATGGTGCTTGCATGAAAGAAAAAAACCCAAACAAATCAAATCATCACTTATTATTAATTCAAAGCGAGTCTCGACACATTCAAATAAATTTTCTCCAGGTGTTATTTAAATACAATATTTTTTCGAAATCTTTTTTCTTATTTAAAAATAAGGAGCAAACAATGTGACAATTGATTAGTTCTTTTATAGTTCTTAAAGAAAATGATCTGTGGGTTGAAAGTCACGTTGACTTAGAAATAACAAACGGAATAAGTCATGAAAATATCACGACGCCCTTTACGTGGTTCGAGTTTTTTTTAACTTTCCGGGTTATAATTAGGATTTAAATAAATTATAAGTTTAATATAAAAGTACCTGCAGAAGTAGTATAAATATAAATAGTCAAGTGTACCTGTTACACGTAGAGTATTATAGCTGAGAAACAGGTAATATTTAGCTCTAATCTTCATTTTCTCATTGTACCTACATCCACAGAAATACGTTGTTATATTCGCTCGTTACGGTGGTAACCACATCCCCCGGGTGAGCGTGTGTGGGAAGGTGGGAAGGAACATTAATCCGTTGCTAAAATCTTTAAAATACAATGCATATCAAGAATAATGGAAACTATGCAGGGTGAATAAATTCTTCGGCCTATGTCCTTTGAATGATTTTTTTTACTTATTTCGTTATATATTTCACCTTAAGGTAACGAAACTCACTATCTAAATACATAATTCTCTGTGTAACAATATCCGCCACTATTGTAACAATGTCCGTAAATAATGTGAAAATGCTCATAACTAACGCTAGCAAGACACTACGCCACGTCAGTCTTAACTCGCGGCCGAAACTGAACTAACCTAACCCAAAAATACTTTCTTTTGCGAAAAAATTTGTCAAGCTACCGTATTCGTCAATTTAAGCCTAATTATTTTTAATTAATATTATTACAGAAATCTCCATAGTTTCTGTAAGTATTCACTATTTTTCTCTCTCATCTATGGTTTAGGTAAACTGGTGTTATCCATGGATAAAGCGTCTCAAATGTCAAAACGTATTGTGAAAATTTCGCCACTTAAAATATAATAACTTTTTGAATACTTGTGACCTAATCAGTTTGATTTTTGAAATCAGGGCACTCAACTATATCCATATAAATATTTGCTCTCCATAAAACTGGATTGAGACCCCATATTCTACAATTTAGCATTATTCTTCTGCATCCCACAACGTAATTTATTATATTAGATAAGCATTAAGTAAAATAATTACATAAATACATGTGCTATAATACTTAAAAAGGTTAAATCCAAGTTCCCGGTCCCATCGCATATATAATAAAAATGAGTAGGTAATACACTATATTATTGAACGTGTATTAATAAAATGAAAGATAATTTATGTTTAAATAATTAGTATTAAATAAGATATTACATTTTTTCTAAAAATGTACCGTATATTTTGACATTTCGTAGGTAATATCTGAGGAAAAATGTGAAAATCATAGACAATGTATAAGTTTACAGGACAAATTTATATTTATAGGCGAAAGAAATATGATTAATATTGAACGTAGGTACTTTTTGTATTTTATTAATAGGTCTGATTTTAAGACTATCAAAGTTTAATTAAGAAGATGAAAGTAATTAATTTCCTTTTGAATTGGTGAGTGTCTTATAATGTTTTTTCTTTGAGAAATTAATAATTTTTTGGGATTATTTCTTGTTATTTTAGTTAATTATTATATGTACATGGTTATTACGTTTGGTTAGGTTAGATTAGGTTATTAGGTTTGGTTAGGTTAGGTTATTAGGTTTGGTTTGGCAAGGTTAGGTTATTAGGTTTGGTTAGGTTAGGTTATTAGGTTTGGTTAGGTTAGGTTAGGTTATTAGGTTTGGTTAGGTTAGGTTAGGTTATTAGGTTTGGTTAGGTTATTAGGTTAGATTAGGTGAGGTTATTAGGTTTGGTTAGTTTACGTTTTTAACAAAAAATTGGCCTTTTCCCACCGGATACTTCATCCAGACTTACCTCCGTTTTTAACACAAAATTGGCATTTTCCCTACCAGATACGTCATACCAGATAAATTATTTTTTTTTAATATTTTAACGTATTCAAATTTATAGATTTTTTTTTTTTTTTTTAAAAAAAATAAAGATGCGAACACGGAATACGTGTCACATCAATATTCTTACTATTCTCAAACTAAGCTAAACGCTTGTGCTATGAAAATAGGACTAACTTGCTAGTCTGGAGTGAGATTCGAACCCGCAATCTTTTTTTGGATCACGAGGCGAGTGTCTTAACCACAGGACCAACAAGCTACTCAACAGCTATTTATTTTTCTATATTTGACTGTTTGCGTAAATATTTGGTGCTGCCATGAAAAACAAAATTTATATTGCATAATAGGTATTTATTATTGTCTACGGTTTGCGTTTTTTCTTCTGTATTCATTTTTCTATGGTTCTGAAAGTAATAATTGACATTCAAAATGTACGATATAATTATCGAATTTTTAAAATGCAATGTTTTATTTAATACTTATTATTTAAGTGTGAATTATTTTTTATATCGTAATCAGGACATTCAATTACATAGTGAAATAATTACTTTTATTATATGAATACCGGGACCGTCATCTTGAATTTTCCCCAACGTTTAAAAATGCATCAGAGATCGGCTGCAATTTGTGGAGAATCACAGAATCGGAGATAGGTAAAATGGCACATTCATTGGAAGGGAACAAGCACTTCATAAATGTATTTTAGATGGTGTGTAATGAAAATGTTTCGCTTACTGAGAGTTATATGAATCGGCTACGGAACAAAGATTGGAGGATAACAATTATGAATTTAGATGGTTGGAGTGCGTAGAGTAAAGAAACCACAAAAATATTCTATCTGTATGCAACTGTGTTATTTTATTAACAGTGGCGGAATCTTTAACATGGCACTCGTCCGCTAAAACGACAATTAGTATTTAAAAACATTGTCGTATTTGTCACACATAAATCAAATAAATTTATTTACAAACCGCATTCATATCTCGTACTTCATTTGCTTTTAGAAGCACACCGATTTTCATACGAAGCTGTAAGTGAAAATGAACTAAGCAAAGCATAATACCCATAAAAATAAGTATCCAGGAACGTAGAAGTAAGAATTAAATATTAAAAAAACACACAAGTAATAAACTCATAAAAGCAATGTACGAGTATTATACATGAATATAGGAGATAACTAAAAGAATAAATTAGTATCCAGTAACACCAAAAAATGTTGTGACAAATACATATATAGTACTGAAATATACATACATAAATTAACGAGTATAATTTTATGAAAAAGTATCTTGAAATAGTTTTTGGTATTATTAATGTTTTCAATATTTAAAGCATTAACTTTGTGATTAGACATTATAACAGAATGTTAGTTAAATTAGTATAAACCACTAACAGATTTTAGGTCTACCGGTTTCGAGGCGTACTCGTCTCTTCGTCAGGACCAACACTACACTGCTGCGTTCATAACATAATAAGTACACCACAACCATAGTATTGTTAAACTTTCACCAATATTTATCACACGCGTGTTAATCGTATCAAGGACATGCACTTTAAGTTTTTTTCAAGATTTTTTCAACATTTCAAAGGCTAACATGCACATTAATTTTTGGTAGCTTGCTAATGAGTAATCATAACAATGTAATCGTAATTATGATTAGACGGAAATAGATTTTAATATTTTTTTACTGTATAACAGTCCATTTAGCCTAATTCCTATAGTGAAACGCGTCACATAACCACCCAGGTTCGAGAAAATCATATACATACATATGTATGATGTGATCTTACCGGAAATCGGACCCGAAACCCCCGGTACAAGTAGCCAATGTCATGGCTACTAACTAAGTTTGCTGGCACATTTTTATATCATTTATTCTAGGGTTGACAGGGGACAAACCTCTAAAATGTTTGTCATAATTCCACATGCCAACACCTCCCAAACCACAGTGAAAGAGGGAAAGGTAGATGGCAATAGAAGAAGACGACCGAGGAAATCATTTATGAGCCAGTTAATAATTGGATAATTTGTATAGCGCCGTTTTCGCGAAATACTCACCTCAAGGGCGCTTTACACAGAGAAATTATTATCTTACAAGACAACTTACTGCTAGAAAAGAAAAAACTTATTTACTATTACTTATTCACTAGGTGGCATACAAGAAGTGGAATTAAAATTGAGTACTATAATAGTTTGTGAGTCCCTGAAAGAATTATGTGTTTTCGCGGAGTGCACAATATGAGTGGAAAACATTAACTAGCGTTGTTGTGGTTAGATTTTATAGGTTTTTATAGGATTGTCTAAATAAATGCGTCTTAAGTTGTTTTTTGAACAGTGGTAAGCTGTCAGTTTGTCTCAGTTTGTTAGGTAGTTTGTTCCATAACTTTGGTCCAGCCACCGCGAAAGCACGATCACCGAAATTAGTTTTGTGGGCGCGATTTACTTCAGCTAACCTATTTGTATTAGATGTTGGAGTGGAGAAAATGTTATTGCTATCGAAAAGTAAGAGACCTGGGGCAGAATTAGAAACGATGGAGAACACTACAGCGACAAGAATAATAATATTGTTCCTTACTTTGCATTTCTCTTTATTCTACTTTTATTTCAGCTTTCCATTTCTTTTATGTATCCATATGAACGACGTTGTTTTGATAAGAAATGTAAAACTGCCGTTTGCATTTATTTCCATTTTTCCTTGCATTTCGCATGATACTTACGATATGATATTTTTTATACATTTTTCATTCATGATTTTTACTGTTTGTACTTTCTATCAAATTAAATATTAGGTTCGATCTAAGCTGGTAAAATGATAAAAAAGGCTGCCTACCTCAGAACGAGTATTTCTATATATCTAGGAAGGTAAGTAGTGGCCGAGAGACTTGCTAAATATTATCCTATATTTATATGTATGTATGTGTGTATGTATCGAGCAATCAATTAACTACGAGTAGCTTGTTGGTCTTATGGTTAGGACTCTCGCCTCGTGATCCAAAGGTCAAGGGATCCAACCTCACTTCAGACCAGCAAGTTAGTCATATCTTCATTGCACAAGCGTTTAGCTTAGTTTGAAAATAATAAAAATATTGATGTGACACGTATTCCGCGTTTGCAACTCTATTTTAAAAAAGTTTAAAAAATTTATTTCATTCATTTGTCCGATAAACGCCGATTTATCGGTACTGAATTGAAATGAAATGAAATACCTATTTATCTACAAAGTTACTCAACCAATTGGAAAAGAAAAAAATATATCAATTAATTGGGTACATACGCACATATATGTAAATGTCTAATATAAATATTATTTAGAAAGAATATTTCTTCATTATGGAACAACTTTTTCTACCAAGCTTTTTAAGCACACAAATGTACTTTTTTATAGATGCGTAGTTGACGGTATGTATATGTGATGTGATCTTTAGTACGATGATACTATCCACAGCTGTTTAATGAATCGTAAACGGAATAGCGATCATAATTAAAAAAATTAAAAAACACGTTTCCTTTAACATATTAAAACTGTGATTTATAATACACAATGTGATTAATGACGCGTGCGCTACTGCTTGAATATTTACATTATTTCTTGAAAAGTTTCTTTGATCTAACTAAGGCCGGTAAATTAATGTGACACCACAACCGCTTATCATAGATTAAAAATAGTAAGAATATTAATGTGACGTACCTCCACAACTGTATTATCATCTATAAACACTACTGTATCTTATTGATAACAATTATTTGACAGTCATTGCGGGAGCGCCTTGTCTAGATTTGATGGTAATGATAAAATAAGATTAGTTACGTTTCATATAAAATCTATTTATTTATTTTACTAATACATGGACGTGGAGAGCGAAGCCCAAGATAGGAAAAGTTGGAACCTTCTATGCGGTGCAGGGACCCCGATCCATTAGGATAAGGGTAGAAAAAGGAGACTAATGCACGGCCAAAAAATAAGTACAAATAAAGAAAACGTCGGTTAACGGAATAAATATTTATAGAATCTACCTACATTAGAACGGGTATTTCTATATAATATCTAGCCAGGTAAGTAGTGGCCGAAAGGCTTGCTTTATATTATCCTATATTTATATGTATGTATGTGTGTACGTATGAAGCAATTAAATGTCATTTGTCCAATAAACGCCGATATATCGGTAGTGAAATGAAAAAAAGGAATACATAATAAAACAGTTTAAAAGTATAAAGTACATATAAGAATACAATAAGCACACAGAAAGTTCTAGAAAAATCACGTTTGTAGTACAAACAAAAATTAGATAGTGGGTCACTTGAAAATTAAATACCTACTTAACGTGGTAGATTTTTTATTTGAGGACTCAAGTTATATTCATGAATTATGATGTGTTATGGCTACGTTTTTGTCTGTTTTTAAAAACATAGTGGAATATTTTGAGTATGTTCAAAATTTTTAAGAACACAATACCCCAGGGGGACATCATTAATTAAGATATATATTATAGATGTCTCATAGAGACGAAGCTATTTTTTATATGGGAAAGTAGGTATGGAAGTCTTTTTGGGTGTTCATAGGGCTTACGACCTATCATACGGCTGACTTTAGTGATAAATTTACACAATGTAAAGTTCACCAGTTCCACCCGTGATAGACTACCACATCTATCAATTTTTTGGAACTTGTATATATCTTAACTTTGCACACTTCATCCCATATGCGAGTTCTATTTTTATTACCGCCCTCTGCGGTTTGAAAATTTGTCATTATCATAAACTAGTAGGCACAGATGTCGCCGTTGGTATGAGATATCTATATTTTTGATTGGGAACTGTTAAAGCAATATCCATTTTATATGTGTATGACATTCTTCCGAATTATTAAATCGTGTAATAATTCATTATCTGTGTTATCTAAGAAAATGTGATTTTTCTGCCATACTTGCTAGTCAAAGTCTACAATAATTATCATGAATCATTTTTGAGCTTACCATATTTCTCTGATATGTATATCTGTACAGCATATATTTAAAAAAATATATATAAATGGTGTCAATATAGTATTGTACTGTATAATTTTTGCTTCTCTTATATTATTTTCACGTTAAAAAATAGGTAAAAATATTTATTTTTCGATGAAAACACAATTTCTTGAGAAGATGCAGTTATAGAATATCTTACATTCGAAAAATATTTGGACACATTCGGGATACAAAACCCGGAACATTTCTAAATAAGAATGAATGTAACTATTGAATATCCCTGTGGTAACAGACCCCTAGACCCAGAATACAGATCAGCGAGTCAAGACTCGCTCTCAATTTACTTGGGATACGTCGCTCTTCGAATCCGTGAATAAATTGGATGGATCTTCACGCTGCCGATTAACGCGGCAGAACATTCGGGAAGCTTCGAGATCGGTTCGTTCCAGACTATTGGAGAACGCGTCGATCAGTATCGGCCGCACCGAGCTCGGTGCTTTATATTGAAGCGAAGGAATAATGATTGTATTCATTACTCTGTCTTCTTCCAGGCTTCGCGGTTGAATCACCGCTCGGATTGCATTCTCAACTCGATATGAACGAAAGTAAAAAAAAACTAACCCATAAAAACCAAGTTTTTATTATGCTCCCTTTCTCATTTACTAGTTGAAACAGGTTTGGCGCTTACCCCACGCGTTGGGCTCGAGTCGGACGACGCTACGAAAGGGAGTAATAAAAAATTTCGAAAAATCCAAAATTATTACAAAGTTTTTAGTTCATTAAATAAAAAAATTTTATCCAATCACAAAGTTAACGCGATGATGGATGCATAAAAATATATTTTTTATCTGCAATTTTATGATTTCTTTTTCATAAAAATCGCCCTCTGAAAATTTTGTTGATCGCAAAAACTCTACTTTAAAATTTTAAAAAAAACGTCGCAACACGTTGAACACAAAATCCATTCCGAAATCCACTTTAAAGTCATAAAAAAATTGTTTATAATTTATTGTTTTAAAGGTGCATATCAATGCTTTATTTGACTTGTATTGAAACGAATAAAATTTTCATAATGGATATAAGTTACTGTAACGATTGTTCAACGTTATGCAAAAGTAAGTTAGAAATATTTTTAAAAATGCAAATTTTGATATCGCTTATCTCCATAAACCGCTTGAACATTTTCGACTCACAATCAAAGCAGGTATCAGTTAAGTGTTGTGGACCAGCTTTGCTTCACATGTATATAGATTTATTATCAATGAACAATATAAAAAAGGGTAAGCAATTTTTATTTATAATACTAGAAAGCGCAGTGGTACCGCTGCACTCGGAAATATTGAAATAATAACACGTCCCTGTCCCGCGGACGTTGATGAAGACGAGCTGTTGGCATTATTGAAATTATCTCGTGACGTTCGACCATAAAATGTTTAATTTTACCGGCGAGCTCGGAACCGCAGGCCGGCGCGAACCCCCATTTAATATTCCCCGCGTATCGTATCTGTAATGGCGGACAATTAGCGCTTTATGGCGGCTTGTGTTTCTCAATTAATGCTACTCAAGTTTTGCGCGCGTAATCGTCAACGCGTCTGTGATTGAGGCCTTGATACAAAGTGTCAAGTCATCATGGACAGATGGAAAAGCTATCCACATCCAAACAAATCCATTATCAAACGTTTCGATACTAAATTATGGTCTTGAACCCAGTGGCGTCCCCCCCTCTCTCCAGAGAATCACTGACAAAAAGTTAGGTAATCTAGGCGTACGTGCCAGAGAAATTAAAAAGAAAAAACGAAAAGAATTAATTGATAATAAATATGATTGAGTATAGAAAGGAAAAAAATATAAATACATATTTAAATTATAAAACTTACAAAATGAAATTTTTAAATTATAAAACTTACAAATTTCATGTTGTAAGTTTTATTATGTAAATATGTTTTTGTATAGAGAAACCCACTTATAACCTGCTGTGGTTAGTGAGATCTCGAAACATATTTTTGTATAATTTATTTTAATTGTAATAATAATAATAATATTAAGGGGAATTTAATATCAAAAACAAAGCGACCTCTTATATCCTAAAAGGATAATCAATTTTTTAGAAGAAAATGGATTGAAACAAATGGTAAAATATGACATAGATAAGAATTACAGAAAATGTTCAAACATTTTGAGTTACGGGTGAAAGTATTAGAAAGTCTAAAAATAAACTGATCACAGCACTATGATATAATGATTCGACTTTTAAAAAAACAGGCCAACAGAAAAATTTTAAAAAGAAATATATTTAAAAATATTTAAGAAATATTTTTAAATCAACTCGAAAAACAGAAGTGGTCAGGAATATGTAATTAATCTTTCGTTAGACCAAATGGTAGAGATAATAATACATAGGTAATATTAAAGATAATATAGATTATTAAATACCAGAAACAACTCAGATATGTACAAGTATAGTACTCTGAAGAGCTAAAAAAATACACGAAAAATTGGGACATGGCTTATAAAGTAGCTAAATTTACAGGAAGGAGTTCAGATTGGAAAATATTCAAAATAAAACGAAATGATTACTGCGTCTCTATAAAAAAACGTAAAAGGATTATTATAAAGAAGAATTTGAAAGGAATGGAAACGATCCCAAAAAATTAACCATAAATATTTACGTAATTATATAATACATAAAAGATTATGTAATACAACAAGTTTTAATGTAAATCATGTATTAGCGCATACAACATATGTATGGAACTAAATAAACAGTGAAAATAAATAAATATTGTACATAGAAAATAATAACCTAGAGATATTAAAAACATATTCGATATACTGATATTCAAAACACATTCGATATAGGTACTTACGACAAAATTCAATTCAGATATGGTCAATATTAATCAAGGAGGAGATCAGAGAGTATGTTTTTGTTTTACCCAGGGTCCTAAAAAATTACTATGCAAAATTTATGTTAAATCCATCAAAATGTGTAAGATTATATGGAGAAAAATATACAGTTTATTAGTCAACATTGTACATAAGAAGGTAATTTTCTAATGTGGATATATAAACTTACTCTTTGACAACGTGGGAAGATGGGACTTATAAGGATTTTATGCAAAAAATGAACTATGGTCTCTCCAACCACCTTAATAATTCGAGGGATTCAGCAATACGGCGTCTGCATTTGACAATGTGAACGGTTAAAATGGATTTATCGTTGTTTGAAAATAAACTTGTGAAAATATTTAGAATTGTCCACTATTGAAAATTAGTCTATAGATAATTAGTATATTTAGGAATGTTTTTCATTAAATATTTAACGTTAAATAGTATTATTAGATTTCAAAATCTTAAATAAAAATACTACTGACCACTATTGAAAATTACCTTTTGAAATATTAATGTATTTCCCACGGGTAAACATTTACAATATCGTGCCTAAAATTTCAATTTATTCAAAAATTCAGGAAGAAGGCGACATCTCAAAAAGTTATAATGTACAATGCAATGAAGATCTTCAATGAAATTGCCAGAGGAAATAAGAAAGGAACCAAAAATATCTCAATTTAAATACAGCTTCTAAGTACAAATAAGTGTTATGTGAGTTTTATATAAGTTATAAATTGAATATTGTGTTTATTGTTTATATTAGAGTAGTGATCCCAACGTGAGCAATATCGCTATTGAGCGATATTGAGGGAGATTGAAATTGCTTAGGGTGTAATCAAGAGTTAACATTGATTTGGGAGCGATTATATGATTTTGGGCGATAGGCATACTTTTTGCACTTGCTTTATTATAAACGAACGATCTTTTATAGTAAAGTAAGTTATAAAAATCCATGTACACATTTTTGTTATTATTTCCATATTTTTTGTTATTATTTCCAAGTACGTTTTGCTTCCGAAATAAATGATAATTAATTAATTCATGTATACAACTCGCCTTATCATTGACCGAATACCAAAGTTTATTTATTTTCTATCAACGGTCCAACGCTTTGGGAAAGTTAGTCGTATCAGGTGGCATAATTACAATTAATTGAAAATCTTTTTATCTGCAATCTATTTCATCTTCTGTTCTTACTACTATACTACTTACAATCATTTTCTTCTTACTACTTAAACTTTTGTTTTTAATTTACACAAATCTATAAGATGTATGTACTTGAATGCTTTTATCTGCAATCTAAATTTACACAATTCTATTATATGTACTGTAGGTATGTTATTTTTTTAAATTTATATTTTGTGTATTTTGTAAAAGCCCGTAAGGGCGTTAAATAAATAAATATATGTATGTACATATATCATCCCATTTTGACAATTGTAGTAGGCATTTGAAAAATTAATCTCCAACGCGTGCAATGCACCTACAAAAGTTGAGAACATATTTGTTAGAGCATGTAAGGGAATTAATCGCAAAAACGCCACTATCCAATTGACTAAATTTAGATAAACATCTTTGTAACTGATTTTAAAGCCAGAGCGTAGATTTTAAAATGAATATGCTTCTGAGATATAGAAAAATGCTATCAAATTGACACTTAGTCAGATAATCGTCGCCCTATTCTTCTATTCGTAAACGATTCTTTAACCTTCGGGTACCGGAAGTTCAAAAATAAGATCGGGGGCCGAAGTGGGGTAACAAAGTAACCCCAATTAAATTTGCGTTTTAATGAGGTATAATGATTTGAAAATGTTCTCTAATATTTTTAATTACATTTATTATACAATGCGAACAACACTTGACTAAATTTTTAGTAATTTTATAAGAAACGTAGTATTTTGACGTCTCATGACTCACAAGACCGATAGAAGCCGTGCAAGTGAATGAATTAAGAGTATCGTATAGAATATTGACGATTGTGTATGGGAAACCATATTTTTTCTACTTTTGACTGTCTTATTACACATTATTATTTTATTTTCTTTGGATGTTGTTTTCTTTGGCAAAATTATGAGGATCACAAAGAATACCAGCTCAGTATCATTAATAATTATTAAATAGTTTTAATAATAAGATTTTTGAGGTTAAGCTGTAACCCCGTTCCGGCACGGGAGTGTTAACCAAGTCGCTCTATCGTCGCGAATTGTATAAACACGTCGCTCTATTATTATATTCGTCACCCTAGTGTTCTCGTAAAATGCTAAGTGGCGGTTTGCTTCAAATCCTCTCATTTCTATATATTTTTAGTGTAATAAATAAATAATGTGAAATTTGTGTCGAGTATAAATTAAATGACGATGATCATTGTTTTATCAAGCAGGCACTTTCGGTGTGCAGCCTTATGTACTTGCACCTAGATTCATTTCGTAATTCGAGCTACGAGGCTTTTTTCTTCGGCGGCCCACCTCGCGTTCGCGGTACCTACACAAAAAGAAATTACATATGAATCTCATTCCTCCGTGAAACACTGTCCCGTCCTAAACTCGAGTCCCTCTCTTTCGTTTTAATAGCGCCGTCTCTTGTTTTTATACTTATTTGAAGTTTACACACCGACAGGGCTTTAAAATTAACGTAAGTGGCCGCCTGCATTGTTTTTATTACGCGAGTACCTACGTATTATGTTATCCGCTGAGAATAAATTGAGAGAATCGGCGAACAGACAGTCGTGCACGCGTGGCCGCGCACACAGACGGAATACTTTATCGCGCCAATATAAGTATTGTAAGAAAATTATCAATCAGTTGACGATACCTCGCTCCTTTTCCGGTGCGGATTAATCGCGCGGCGAATTCACCGCAATCCGGACTATCCGGTGTCCTCCATTTTTGTACTAACAATTAGAAAATTTACGAGGTTAAATTTTTTTCACTTTATTAGCGCAATATAGAAAACCACAATTAAATACAATGAAAACGAGGCAGGGTGAGGCGAACCAGAAAAACGTATATAATTTTGACAGATTATCAGTAATAACTAATATAACCTCCAAAAAATTGTCCGTTACATATTTTCTCCACATTACAATGGACTAGAGAAGGATTTTAGGTTTAGGTAGTAGCAAATGAAAAATTATTCTATAATTATTCTAGGGTGTAGTGTATTTAGTGTTCCTTGTATTTCAAAGACAACTCTCTTGAACATCCGTTGTAATGGTGCATGTACACGGACGATACTTGATCCCGCTTCTAGAAGATTTGGCGGTAAAGGTCAATATGTTTGAATTATTTGATCATTCTAGTCTGATCTGCGAATGAAATGCACTGCACAGAGAATATCAGCTGGCTCCGCAATGTGAATGTATTAAATAATAATATTATAGCTTGGTTTCCTTCATTATGTTTACTGTAAACAAACTCTTTTTGAGATATCGTGATGGTGTGAAATTTATTATTGTAGAGTACACAGATTTGCGTGCTCCTAGCCGCCGCAGTCCGATAATCCAGGATTCTATTCGGTCTTAGCATTTTTCCTAGCTCTACGCCTAGGTTTTGTTGAAATAAGAAATGATTTTTATTTACTTTCTAAAAATTGTTTTGTTTTCCCTTGTCTTAAAGTATGAATGTCCTCAAGACATTACTTACAAATCTTTTCACCTTCGCGCTACTCTTTTAGCTGAATTTGACCTGTAGAAAACGGTGACACACAAATGAATCGTAAAATAAACACATTCTCGCATTAGAGTTATTATTAATCTATTATTTTTATATCATGAATCATGACGTCGATCCTTCAACACATATAAATTAATTTGGGTCCAGCCCAGAAAGCCCACACAAATTTTCCGAATACGTAATTCGTGTCAAAAGTGGATCTTTCGACAAATACAAATTACTACGACATACATCATGTAACCAATTTTTTAAAGTGGTTTATTTACTAATTTTATAAATACTAATTTATATAATACTAATTTAAATTTTATAAAGACTAATTTTACGAATAGATTAAACGATTATATTTGAAAGAAAAATGTTTTTGGTAGTTTTTTATTCTTTCTTCGGTTACATATTTATCACCTTTCTAATTACTTTTTCAATTTCGACACCCACCATTACAGAGGTATATATAGGTATAGGTCTTTCCATTTAAAAGACAATCGAATTGGTATGTGTAAGCCGTGCATATGACGCACATTGTTACGTTGTGTTGGTGTTTACGGGTATAAACACCAACACAACGAGACAATATGCCAAACACGGTTCACACGACATACTAATTCAATTGTCTTTCTTAAATGAAAATAACTCAACTACTGTGTAACAAATTTAAAGTCTATCACACTCGGCCGTATTCTGAAAATAGCAACATAACGGTGTTATAAAATATCTTGACAGTTGTATAATACTGTTATGCCGCCAATTTTGACGTTTTAAGTTTGACAGGTTTGAAATTAATTAATTCGGTCTCTAATATTAAGTCTCAAATATTAAAGATAACGTCAATATATTGAAGGAAAGGTACAATTCTGATGTGGTGCAATGGTAATACACCTTCCCGGAAAGATAGGGAGATCTGGGTTTCGAGTTCCGGTAGCAGCCAAAATATTTTTCGTTGATTTGATTTTTCTGCGTGACTTTCTAATTAATTAATAAATTTGCTTTTAAATTTCACACAAAAAAATGCTACCTCACAATAAAAATTTGTTCTTTAATAATATAATTTTTAAGAAAACTCAAATCATTAGCTCCTTTCTACGAAGAAGAAATAATACTTTTAATTAAGTACATCTTACAGAACAGATACGTACACATTTTAAAAGTTTGTGTGTGACCATTTGAAATGTATTTTTACCACATGGTTTTTACTCTTTTATTTGCTTCTTTTAAAGTGAATTCTTTTTTAAAATTCGGGGCTACAATGACTAATTAACGTTATACAAGAGATAAGTCAGAAATATTCTTTAAAAGCGCAAACTTTGAAGTCACTATCAACAGTGTCAGAATATGTTCTATTCAAAGTTTAATGAAGGAAATTCCCCTGAAATTAGTATACTTAATTTACGCTTTTTTATGTTGTATAATATTACCTACGTATTATTTTTTGTGATATTTTCACTTTTATTCTAATATATTCCCCTTTTTTATAAAATAGCCATTTTTTTATTTCATACTTTATGTGAATTTTTACTTTGCTTAATAATTTTGTATTGAAAATCGTAATTCTTATGCACGGTAGGTACTCCAGTTCTAAAGGTGAGAAACCTCTCCTTTACAATTGGATAACGTTATTTATAATTAATTATGTTTATTTTTTTAACGTATAAATAAAAAAAATTAAAAATAAAAATTTATTTAAAAATAATTTTTTGTACGAAAATAAATCTTTTCTTTGAGGAAATCACTGCGACCACTTTACTTTCACGGCGAGCAATCGCCGACGATAGAAGTGGATCGCGCGACCGTTCAGATGAAAGAGTAAAAGTTCATTCTGAATTCCAAAGCTAGTTCGGTCACCGGCGAATCGGTCATTTGTTTTAAAGCCGTACCCGCGGCGGTGTATCACAGAGAGCGGCATCACGCGGGCCAAAGGAACCGCCGCTAGAGAGGAGAGAGACGGCGATAGCAACACGTTGGTCCTGTAATCGTTACTATTATCCATTCGTTACCGTACGTTAATTCAGTACGTCCAATGATCACTTCGACGTTAAGGGGGATGAGATGCACAATGTTACGGAATGGGAGATCTATTGTGCGGGTGTGAGGGGGACGCTAGAAATTAAGTACAAGAGAAGAAGGGCGTACGTTATAAAATATTCAAAACAATAAAAAATAAATTGATTCCAAAGTGAGTTCAAAAACATTCTTATTTTGTTGAGAGATATTCGTAAACGAATTGTTATATTATTTCATGATATTTTTTACGGTTGAAAATATAGCTTTGCTTATTATTTTTGTGTATATTTTATGGTATATTTTATATGTTCATGGATACCTTCTTCTATTTCTGTTTGTTTAATGCCTTCTTGCTTTATTTATGCTCCGTGCTATACTATTTTTCCTTTTTAATGCTTATTTCATTGTTATAATACATATTAAAAACGAACGTAATAAGCATTTAATCAGATTTGATCACCATTTTCTTATAATCATATATTTTATCTGTATACATCTGTCTTCAAATTATTAATGTTTTATAAAATAAATAAACATGTTGTGCGCCATCAATAAGTTCCCGTATTTCTTGAATCATCTAGTTTGCATGAGCTAGTGTTTAGTCCCAGCAGTACACAACCTGTAATTAGTATCATTTTAAAATTATTTCAAATTATCTATTTATGTTCTACAGTAAGTCGAAGTACGTTCTTCTTCTTCTTCCTCTTCAATTGATTTTTGCATTGAAATTGAAAGACATATATAAATAACTTATTTTTTACCAATTTCTTAACTTTTGCAATTTGAATTTGATCGCTTTACACCCTAAAATGTTCTTCGCGGAAAAAGGAACAAAATGCCTACTTCTAAAATCTTTTAAAAATATTATAAATATATTTTTAACTAGGAATAATCATTTTTCTAATTACTATTAAGGATAATTTATAGAAATCTTCGTATGTATGTATCCACTATATTACGTTCAGGTTAATAGTTAGAAGAAATGTTTCATCCACATTAAATTTACCAATTGTTTATGCTTCTTTGATGACTTTTTCTAATGTGTGGTTTAACTAAAGCATATTTGGTGTCTCAGTCAAAACAATTCATCTTTGATTATAACAATGACAAATAATTTAACAAAGCCCACTTTTTTTATTACCTCCTGTGATTGTCGTATGGAACCATGTAATTTATTTTTCAACTTGGGAACCTATCAGTCCAAAGAATGTAATTTTTTTATGACGACAAAATAGATGATAATCAAAAAATTATACAAAATGTAACCTAAATAGTTGCAAGCTAATTGCTTATTTCGCAATAAATATTGACCAATATCAATTTAGACCCTTCTGATCCATCAGTACGCACCGCTCGAGTGGGACGGAGCTATAATTTGAGTAGACAGCTGGCGGCGGGGCGAGGGGGAGGCCGTAGCACGGGAAGACCGTCGGGGGGCTGCGGGGGCGGGGGCCCTGGCGGCTCTGGTGTTTGGTGTGTGACCGTGGGGGGGATCGCGGGCCGGGGGACGGGCGGTCGGGCACAGACGGGCCGACAGATAATGGCCGCCCAGTGGGGTAGGGGGCCCACCTGCAACAGCGCGAATGCATCCGGAAAAATATTTTCGAATTAAATTCCTTCTTTTAGTTGGAAAAAATGTACGGGTTTGGCGCAACACGCCGAATTCTAAAACTGAATCGTGACGAATGGAATTTCATAAATGTTTTTACCGGATTGTCCTAATAAGCAGGGCTATGCAGTCGGCCAGTACCACAAATCAAAGATACAGTCTGTTAATTTTTAATATTCGAATTCCGCCAGCTGGATTTTTTATTTTAATTTGTCAATATTCTGGTATATTTGCATTTTTGTCTTGGACGCTATTATATACTACATGTACTATTCATAATTTCTTTACGTCATGACAGATTTCTCGTGCATAATTAAGTACTTACATTTTGTGTTGAGATATAATAACAATCTTGTTATCCTGATAATTAGGTTATATGCAAATATCGTAGGTAATAAATTTCAGTAGTATTAAACGTATCAGTCATGGTCTGAGAGTCTCCAGCAGTCTGAGGCGAGAGAGAATCATCAATAACGGATGCACATGCATGTTAGATACATTAATTTAGCTTCTCGCTCTGGAGTACGTAGCTGAACTGAGCAGTGCTGCATCTAAGAACTGTGTGTCAGAAGGGTTTCAAACTTTGACCTTCATTCCTATAAAATCAGTTGAAGTTGGAGTCACATCCAGACTGTAAGATAAGGCTGTAAAAAATTAACAACCTAGCCAGTAAGGCTCAGTACTACAGTTGGTTTACGTGGTTGCAAGGTCAAGAAGTTCGCATACATAAAGGCCTATAAAAAGCCAACACTCTAGACAAGAATACCTAAAAACAGATTGGCGACGAAGTGGGTAGGTAGCAGTATTAATTTTTTATACTTTCGCGTGGTTTTAATCCACAATTATCATTGGATACAATCATCCTTCTGGGCACTGATTTTACACTTTTGTTTTAGATAACTGTATATGTATTGTATTTTAATGTTATTTTTCATTTGTTGATTATTTATTTCTTTTCTTTATGCATTTCTTTTATATTTTCTTTTCTTACTTATTTTGGTTTTCAACACAATTTACGTTGTGACGGACAGCGAATGGTTTTTGATAAGCGGCCGTGCCACCTCATGCTGGTTTAAAAAACTGACAGATGACCGCACAGTCTTGCTGTAGTTTAAAAAAGTCAACCAGGTGACGAACGAGAAGGACCGATATGGGAGCTTTTGCTCATAAAACGGACCTGGGTAAAGGATGGATACTATCCACTGGCCACTATCTATTTTCCCTTTCGCAACTTTGTTTATGTATTCCGTTTCCGGTTTTTTCTTTTTATTTTTCTTTACGTGCTATATCCCTATTATTTATCTGTTTAACTTTATTATACTCTGCTATTGACTGTAATTTCTGATAATAATAAGGAAAATTTGTTGCTGGGGACAATGAGGGTGAATTTTAGCGGAACCGGTATAGGAGCTATATCTTATAAAATGGTCCTGCGTAACCGGTATATCCGCCCTCATGGGCGCTGTTTATGACGGAGAGATAAAAATTAAATAGCAAAATGTACTCTAAAATGTAAAATTAAGATTAAAAAAAAACCTTCTGCGATTATGCAGACAATTATCAGACATGAAATGATGAAACGTGAAATGATATCTGGTACATCGGCCAAAGAGGTCAGAGAATAGTTTAAAAAACTTAGCACTGAAAATTCTTAACGACTATAAAAATATGTCTAAATTATATTCTTCATTTAAAATAAATACATTGAAGCCTGAGTTATACGAAAATATATGTATTTTGAAAAAAATGAAATGAAATATTTATATGACAGAATATTACGATATATTAAAATCAGAATAATATGAAAATACTTGTAATATGAATATTATAAGATTAATATAAGATTTACAATTATTTCGTAGAAATTCTACAACTCTCCAAAGTACTGATTACACTGCTGCTATTTTTGCTATATACTATCAACTAGTCGTTAATGACCCCTATAGATAGTCCTATCATCAAAGTGCAACGTAAAAATATTTTAAGATAGTAAGAGAAGTAACATGTTACAAAAAAAAATTGTTTGAGAAATTAGTAACGATGTAGAAAAGTATAAATAAACATCTTGTTGCAAATTGCCAATATCACGTGATGCAAGACAGCTGTGGCTTAGTCCGTGAAATTTACCAATAATGTAAAATGTGAAAATAGTTTCAAATTTTTAAAAGCTACAGCGCACGAATAGATAAAAATTCAAACTATGAATCTAGATCAGGTGCATAATATTTGTAAATCTTTTAATGCTGCACGATAATTAATCGCACGATTTAAAATTTTTAGTGAATTGATCACGCACCGCCGCTGGTAATGTTGTGTGGCGGCGAACGCAGCGCTTCCCGCTCCAATGTTCAGCGTTCAGAATTCTAGGGATGGGTCGTCGACGTATTTACCGTCGACGAAACGAGACCGTCCATGTCCATCCATCGACGAGACGATCAACTAGTTGAATTCGTCAACTAGTTGACGCGTCAACTTCGTTACGCGGACGTCGCGGACGTTTATCTAAACATCGGGACGATAGTCAACTGTCTACGGTTTGACGCGACGCTGCTCGACGGCACAACCGTTGGTTATTTTTATTACGTTAATTTTTAAAATTTAAAGAAGTTCGAAGGAATATAGTTTCGGGGAAAGTAAAACCGCTACTTGTGCTTATATGTAAAAAGAAATATTTTATTATTTATTTGTTTATAGGCTTTTACATATTGTTTTATATACTTCTTTCTATATATAATAAAGAAAGAAGTAGGTATACACAACAATATCAGGTGTAAGCAGTAAAATATAAATATAAACTACATATATAAGCAGTGAAAGTATCGGGTATAAGCATTAAAATATGAGTATAAAAATTAAAAATATAAAGTACAAAGCAATGTGTGTATTAAAAAATATATTAGATACACATTATTACATGTGTACAGGGTTATTTGTAAAACAATAATAACCTAGCAGGACTATATTCCTGCCTTGATTATGAGTATCATTTTTTGTAAAACGTTGGACTATCACTACACTAACTCAAATCGATTACGAAAAATTCATTCGTTTCAATACAAGTTAAATAAAATTATAAAAACCTTTACATTTATTTATTATCGATAAATTTATAAATAAATACATAATTTTAAAATACTTTACATTTGAGATGTTATCTAGAAATTTATTGAAGAATACATCTTTCAAAGTCAGACTTTCACTTTGTGGTGACATTATTAATAAATAAATATATCTGTATTATTTGTCAACTTTAGTTTAAGGCTCAATTTGAGAAAAGGAACATTGTTCCCGAAACATGTAAAAAACCAATAAAAAGTGGTGTAAACAAAATTATAATAGATTTATTTTTTTATCTATAAAGTTGAAAATAGGGAATTTATAATAAAAATTAATTAAACCTAAATTCAAGATTATATTACATATACAATAATTAATGTTGGACTCCTGAATAAGGACCATAGTTAGGTATAGAAATTTTTATTCCCTACAAGTTTGTTTATCATTTATATGCTAAAGTTGAAAAGTAAGGAAATAACACAATAATTAAATTTTAGCATCCCTTTTCAGGTAAATATATAAGAAGTCGAGATCGATCGAATAAAATATTGATTTTAGAAAAATATCTAGCCGGCCTATTAATTAATAATAGTTCAATAAAAAATAAAATAATTAAACAGAATTGTTTTATTTTATACGGCGTAAAATTGGGAATTCACCGAATCGTCGCACGTGACATCACAAAAAATCAAGTAAAAAATAATAGATAATAGCTTATTAAGCCTATCTCGCGCTACGCATGTATTCAAATTTCAAATCTCTAGTCATAGTTCGTGTACACAGATCTGCACTCTATGGTAGTGTACTTTAGAGTTGAAATGAAATTACCCGTCGAGCCGTCTATGGCATCTACAAGTCGACAGCGAGAGAAATAAACGGAGACGTCCACCGACCACGGCGTCCGCTGTCCACCGTCTACGAATTCAACTAGTCCATGCGATAAACGTAAACGGTCGACGCGTCGATGCAACGTCAACGGTTGATTTCAACTAGTCCGTCCATTCAACGCCCATCCCTACAGAATTCAGTGTTCAGAAACCCGCGGAGAGAGTCGCCCGCGCACGGCCCGCTCGCTCGCTGCCAGGCGCGCGGACTATATCACACTTC
Source organism: Agrypnia vestita (assembly GCA_016648135.1). Classification (NCBI taxonomy): domain Eukaryota; kingdom Metazoa; phylum Arthropoda; class Insecta; order Trichoptera; family Phryganeidae; genus Agrypnia; species Agrypnia vestita. The sequence goes on from JADDOH010000201.1 coordinate 27,994, forward strand.
AAAACATTTACAAACTTATTTGGGTCAGCGATTACCATTGCCCAATTCAAAAGTGATCAATCCAGCGAGGAATACGCGCGTCCCGTCCTCGGATGAGATAAAGTGAAGTTGTTTTCTGTCAGTGATTGTGTTTACGTTTTTAAACTGTGTCGGCGCGTTATTGTTCGGCCCGTACCGACAGTAGCCAGCAATAATAACATCGACATTCTCGTATTTATAACCTACAACCTGGGAAAAGTGACAGATAGTTTTATTCGTACCCCTGTGAGTGTTTTGTAAAAGTTACTCTCGCGCGGCTAGCGGCGCGTCAGGCCGATTCTTTCCGCTACAGGAAGTCATAAGGTTCGGAAGATCTATCGGGCGATCGGCCGAGGTTTGCCGCGCAGGGGCCGTACGCGGAGAGCGTTTTGGCGGCATCGCTTTTGAACTGAACGTCCGGAGAGAGCGAGAAGGCCGAAGCTTGTCCCTCGTTGCCGCATCCCGCCGTAAATTGTTCAAATCGGATATCGCTTTACTATAAAAGCGATTCGACCCCTAGTATATTTGACCGCGATGCTCGGAGCGGACCGAGCGGTGTTTTGAGTCGCGAGACAGGCCCTTCACGGACCGGCAGGCCAGAGTGCTAGCGCTCCGGGGAGCGGATGGGCCGCGCATGACGTGGTACGAGGTCCTGGAGAGCGCCCCCGCCGCCGGCAGCCTCGAGCCGCCCATGGCCGCCCACCTGGTGCGCTGGTGGCGGACCAAGTTCCGGAATGGATATAAGCACTTCTCAGGTAACAAATACTTCGCAAACTCGCAAATATTACTCAATAATCGCTTTTCAATCAATTTAACTGTTTACTGTGTGTAATTATTGCCGCGATTAAACCCAGTGGCGTAACCGTGGCTATGCGAGCCCCTACTTTAGTTGTGGCACCCTCCAGTACATTTGGTATCGATACTTTTTACCGCAACGAGAAATGTAATAGTAAGTAAAACCATTTAGTTTTGTGTTTTGAAAACATGACCAATAGATACACAACTAATGTGTCAAGTTAAGAAACAGACCATCAAACTCCGGAAAAAAAACACTAGTATAAAAGTATGTTTATTGTAGATCATTTTTATTTCTACTTAATGGGTAAAATCGCATGTTACATAAAATATGTATGTATAGGTATGTATATCTTATAAACAATCCATTATACATCTTGGGGGCCCTTCTCCATTTTGCATTGTTACCTAGTCCAGTTGATGACTTGAGTTCAGCCACTAGAACTATATATTATGAAAGGGGTTAAACCCTCTGATTGCTGTGATCATTTATCAAAGCTCATTATGGTTAGATGGTAGGTAGTATATTCAATTTGTAACGACATACTTACCCATCTAATAAATAATTTATTAAAAGGATTTTATACTTAGTTTAAAACAGTGAATGAATATAATTATTATAATATGTATATTATTTTTAACAGTAAAACAAGGTTCATGTATTTTTACTATAGCAGTTCCTATCTCCGATACCTACCTACCATGTCATTATTATTGTGACAGGAATGCATTACAGGCGTGAGTTGCTAACAATCCCCTCAGGTATAGCATTGTACCGGGTACCTACCTACCTACGATAATATCGTACGTACATATATGTATGTATTGTGCATACATATTTGGATGAAATGCGTTTTCTTACTTTGCCTCAATCAAATTGTGTAGCGATTCAGGTAGGTATGGTGGGGTGTAAAAAGAATAGAAAGTTCGGATCCCAATGACTTTCTGACTCATATTGTGCGACTTTCTAAACCTTGTTGAATAGATGTCTGTTTCTGTTTAATTTCAAAAAAATATTTTGGCCTTTTGCAGACAAATATGAAAGATTTGATTACAGGGGTAGGCACTTTTCTGTCTCCAAATCCATACATTTTGGACTTTCGTAAGTGCGATGAGATAAGTTATTATTATAATTAAATGAGAAATGGGATAAAGTTGTGACAAAAACTATGTGAAGGTATATTAGAAAAACACAGATATACGGGTGTACTTGGTAGTTTCTATGAATGTCGAGACCTCCGTCAAACGTCAAAAATGACGAAGTGTAAAATGTTATATAATAGTAATAAATACATGATTTGTATGCTTTATTGCTATCCTGCGAATCGGGGGACGATATTTCATGGCGACATAGGACTCTGTCCTAACGATAAACCATTAATATGTAGTGATTAATACGTAATTAAAATGTATTTACTTACAGTGATTTACGAAATCGATATTAGAGTGATTTTTTTTTGTTAAAAACTAGATAAGCAATATACTTAAGAAGTGGGAACGGATTAAAGCATTTTAATAAATTTTTATGGTAAAAATTCTTTTGATATTCATCCTTCCCGGTTTAATTAATGGCGAATTTTAGGGTCCACTGCAAAGTCCTTTGTTTACAAGAGCTTTTCATTTCAACTTATTAGAAAGTGAGTTATGCTTTGCCAACTTCAGCAAATGTGGGTCTCATTATATAAATTTTGGTGTCAGATAAAACAAGAGAAATGTTGTTTAGGCTTGTTAGATCTATAGAGTTCTCGCGCGTCCAAGCAATCGACATTTTTTCAAATGTTTCTGTATTTACGAATGAGAATAGCTCGAATGGAAAAATCGATAATCGTTCGGCCATCAGCAGTTTAATGGCCGGTCGTAAATGAAACCAGAAGAATGATCGTTTGAAGGTATATCCCGGGCCGGCCGGCGGTGGTTCACTTCCCGGTGTATCCGTTTACTCGAACATTTCATTTGTTTACCCGCCTATTGCGTTATTTATTTACCTTGATCACGTTTATCGAACAAGGAATGAAAACCCACAAAGTTTTATTGCTCCGTCGATACCTACATTCCACGGTATACGCCATTTTACGACGGACAGTTATTGGCTTTTCATCAGATCAATCTCTCGGATAAAACTTTATATCTGATGTGCATTTTTGTGCGTCATGAAATGCACTTTTCATTCTGAAATCATTCCTGTCACTATGTTTTTAGCAGCTTCCTCGCTTCCACCTTCCTCAAGATATCTGAAGTGGCATACCGTTCTCTTAACTTCCTCCACTTTCCGGTAAAATTACTACATTGGGCTGTAAATCTTGCATAAGACTTTATTTTCGAAGGTCTTAAGGTAGAAACCAAGTTCCAAGTAGGTAGGTAAGAAGGTTTTGATATTATGAAATTTGAGTTCGGGGGATTTTGGCAGATAACGGGTAATACAGGTGCAAAAATATGTAGATACCTAAGTAAAACGTCAAGATACGTTTTACATACATTTTTTTATACCTATAATATATCTGTCGTCTGCCAAAATCCCCCGAACTCAAATGTCATAATATCCGAGCCTTACCTACTATGGTGTACATCTACAGAAAATATTTCAAGTTTGATACTACCTATAACCTAAGTCTGGCAATCGCTGGCTCTCTCAGTCTTGACAACAGCCTCGACGATAGTAATTTCCGTAAAGCAATGTTGCAAGCTTCGTACCTACGCGCTCTGTTTTTGTGGCGGAAATTTTGAGCTGTCGGCGAGCGCGCAATCACCCGAGTGTTCTATAACGCGCGCGTGAAATGGAACCCTAAGAATGCCGGACCGAAGTGGAATGCAAAGCGATACTCGCGAGGCCGCCGCCGCTGGCGCCACATGCGCCGTAAACTCGCCGCGACTCGACGTTGCATAACCGATCTACGATTCATTGTTGGCTTACTTTGGGCGGCGCCGCGGGAGTTACGCTTCGAATATTTACAATGAAGACGGCTAATTATCCCGGGCCGCAAACAATGCACGTCGGGCGCGTGAATATGTATGGCGGGCGGCTGTCGCTGGATCGGGTTGGGAGACGAAAACCGACCGCGGCCGTTTTACGATTCTCGGCAGAGAGCGCTCGCGGCCTTACTGACCCGCATAAAGCTATTTGCAGGGTAAAACATAGGAGCCCCGAGATGGATTCCTCGACCTTTTCGCGTCGGAGAGTCTCGGAATCTGGCTTCTCTGATGCTAGAAAATATGCATTGAAAACTAAGGGCCCGTGACACGCGGGCACGTGGCAATATCCAACTATCCCAATTATAAAAATTTAGTTGTGTGTCTATCCGTCCGTTGTAACTTCGTGTAACGTCTGTCACTTTTATTTATTTATTTAGTGTATTCGCAAGTTTTCACAAATACAATAAATCAATGAAACAATCTTGAAATATCCTACTGGAGCTCAATCATGAACGATTCAATATATCAATGTAATTTCAGATCTTAAACGCTAATCTAACCAATTATATAAGCAATAAAACAAGAGAAAAGTGAAATAAAAAAAAGTATGATAACAATTTTTAAATTAGTTTTTAAAACAACACTCTCCCAAACATCGCTTACAATATAAAAAAATCTTTTTCTTTTTTTTTATAAATAAGTAAATACACATTCTTTAGAAACCGACATGTAAAATTATCATCATTTTTGACGGATACAACTAGAAATAAATAAAAATATGCTTTAAAAAAGTCGTGAAATTATGTCACAATTAAGCTACAAAACGATGCAGGTAAATTTGAATAATCAAATAAATAAAATAAAAATCCTTTACTACCGTGACTACCTACATATTGTATTTCGTATTTTATGGATCAGTTAGTTTGCGTCCATCCTGGCGAAACTGCAGTCTTCAAATCAAATCTTCAAATTAATAACCACGTTTTGAATTCGCTTACATTTCGATATTTTTTACAAATTCACATATCTACATATTTGAGAATTAAAAAATATATTTCACCCTTCACGTGCACCACTTCAAAAATAATTAAAAAATAATACATAATATCTTGTGTCTACCTAGACAAAATACAATGCTATGTAAACGTTGACTTACAAACATTTAAAATATCGAAAATAAATATAATAAATTTTCGTCCTTCTTTTCCAACGACTGAATTGAACACAACACACATACACACGTGATGATTTCGCACAACCACGAGAGTACCTACTAATTATACTCACTTGATTTTTTAATAATGTATCAGGAAAGGAAAATGTCAACATTTTCAATCTTCGCTCGAGACGAGACTTATTACATTGCGCGCCTCATTTTATTTGCAAAACTGGACTAGCGAAATAATTATCGATATCTGTTTTTAGATTTTCTATGAACAGCTGATTAATTATTATTACACGTTCGTGTGTTTATTTATTGCCAAACGAATTGTTAATTTCAAAACAGCAAAAAAAAACTGCTGTTGCGTTGGTGCCTGTTTTTTTTTTTTTCGAATAGCTGTTTTTCGAATCGTTTCTTTCGAGAGAGAGATTCCATGGAGCTTCCAGTGCTGTTTTAAAAGCCTACTATTTTTTGTGAAAGGTCGTTTATCTCGGCTTCCATCGCGGCTCCCAACTAACATTCCGCGGCTCGGGACATGAATGACGTTATTTAAGAACTGTTTGAAGATTGGTCAGGCTCGGAGCGCGCGCATCTCCGCTTCTCTGAACAAAGATAGCTTTGTTTTACATGTCACGATAGACCAGAGTGCCAGCCGGAGATCCCGTCTCTCTCTCGCTCCACTCGGGAGGGATTAAGTACGCGCTTCAGAAAACATCAAACTTGGTGGTTACCTCACCAAATCATCTTGATTTTAAATATCACATCCCTGACTATTTTTAGAAATTGTATTCCGAGCTGAATGAATAGAAGTTGGTTAACACGAGATTTGTATGTTTTGTGTTTAATGTTTTTTCGAAGATAAAATAACGTTATTACTGTATTTAGTATCTGTGTAGAAATAAAAAGACACCACCTGAACTTTAAATCAAATTCAAACGGTGTTTGGAGAGATCAAAACAAATAACAATGATCTGTTTACAAGATTAGGTGAGACGAATTGGAAATATATATTATTGGCAGGGGTGGTATGATAAATGTGTCTGAGACATGAAACCTCTTTATTTTATTAAACTACGTGCGATATAAAATATCCCTCATTCTCCTTTATTCATAAATAATGGGTAGACCTCTTTCCGTTTAAGAAAGACAATCGAATTAGTATGTGTAAGGCGTGCGTACGTCGCCCATTGTTTCGTTGTGTTGGTGTTTATACCCGTAAACACCAACACAACGAAACAATGTGCCCCGTATGCATGGCTTACACATACTAATTCGATTGTATTTCTTAAATGGAAATAGATATATACCCAATTCTTTATTTACTCGGTAGACACGTTCCGACGAAAACCGTGTAAAAAAGGTAAACAAACAATGCATTAAAAAATTAAGACGTGTCCCCCGACTTTAAAAGAAAACATATATTATATATTTAAAAAAATGTTTTCAATTACAAATTACTTTTGTAAATTTAGACGTCGGGAACGTGTTAGAACAAATAATTTGTTCTAAAATATAGGTAATATTCTTTCTTTTTTGTGGGCCATACTATTTCAAAATCGTGTAAAAAATTTAGTGTGTTACTTAATGGTGAATATTTAGGTACATAAAATTAATAACATTGATTCTTAAATTAATTGTAAAACACTTTTTAAATATTTTTTCACAAATGGAAATTTGTTGGAAATTGAAAATTGTTGTTATCTATATTTGTTCGTATAAATTAAAGGCGATTACCCAGTAAATCACTTGTCAGCACAATAAACATAACAAGAAAAAACTGATCATACCTTTATCATACCCCCCGCAGGCAATGCTGCACTTGACAGTCGAGTTGGCATGTATGGAAGAACCCTCATCTGTATATTATTCCTTGTTTGATTGATAAAATCCTATCCACGACGAGGTGCGCAACGATTATTCGAGAAACCGTTTCAAATTCCACATTTGGAAGATCACACGGCGGGCAGCAGCTGGCGCGGGCAAGATGGCGCGCTGTCGGCCCCGAAAGAATCTGGCTGTCGGCCGGCATTTGTTTTGCTCCCAAACATCAAAGCTGGTTGGCTGGCCCGCCGAGCGTGACTGGTGACTGGTGCCCGAGCTAATTGCGCGCTCTTTCCCCCCCAAAACGAGAAACGTCATCATTCCCAAATTTGAAAACTTAAATTTGGAGTGTAATCTAGGATAACATGCGCGATAATGACCGCTGGATTACGCACCTGGATTATTGACACGTTTTGTGTATTTATCGAAGCCTAGGGCCGCCCGCTTCGTCAGTATAGTAATAGATATTATGATTAAAAAGCATAGATTTTCGTGAAAACGAGTTGTTTGATTGTCGGAGAATGCCAAAGTTTTTTACTTAGCCTATTATTACTGATAAAAAAAACCCGGCCCTTAGTGTCAATAAACGTACAAATATTGTAAAATTGAAGAAAAATACTTAATGAAAGTATTTTTATTTAAAGAATTAAATATAGGCAACTTTAGGCACACAAATTCTATAAACTCAAACACATGGTATACACGCTTGATTTGTTTTATATTTATTTTTTAGTTGCACCAAATTGACAATGTGTAGGTGAATTGTTGAGATTTTATTGAATTATTTTTATGGTTTTAAAGTTTTCATATAAATACGTATAGCCAGTGTATAGTGTTTTTATCACTGAAGAGTGTCATGTTAGTTTGTAATTTTACAATAAAAACAAAAAAAAACAAAATATATGTCGATATTCCTGATTTTAGACATTTAATCAAGACGCAACGTATTTATGACACAATACGCAGTGCCTTGATTAAATAGCTAAAATCTGAAATCGACAATATTTTTTTTATTTTTTTTGTATTAGTTTTAAAATAAAAATGTCTGTTCCTTTAATTTATTAAAGAAAAAAAGTTATAAACTATTTTAAAAGGATCGAAAAAAACTCACAAAAAATAAAAATAATTTAAAAAACAGTATTTTTTAAAACATAAATTGCATGTAAACGTATTAACAGATTTTTCTATAATTGTAACAAATTTAAGATAATCGTTAACTTCGTAATATTATTGAATAAAAAAGACATCTCACACGCCGTTCAGTCATAAAAGGCCCACAAAGTGGAGCAATTTTCTTCATTTTTAAAACATCGAAGGTTTGGTAATTTATTAATCAATTATTTAATTTAGTTTATGACATTTTAATAAGATATTCGTATTTAAAATATATGTAACCTGATGAATAAATTTTTAAAATTAGATATGTTCCTACAAAAATGTGATAAAAAACGAAAGAGAAGATATGAGAAAAAATGGTGAAATTTGCTCATTCTGCTAGACGATCGCTTTAAATATAGGCTGTTTTGTACATTGCTTCAATTTTGCCCAACAAATCGGCTGATGTATTCTGACCATCGCTACGTAGAAAATATACAAAACGCAAGTTAATTAATAAATTATATAAATATGAAAATGTCCAGGTGGGTCGCAGTATACGGTGGCAATAAATATTCTCATCTTCTGCGAAATGGAACATTTTATTGGAATGCAAACGTTTACGGCACTTCATAAAATATGATTGAAGACAAGCGCAACACTGACTTCCGCGCATGTGTGCGTGAATGAGATCTCCCGCGCGTAGTGTTTTAATGTACCCACACTTCATGTTATGATCAAAGGAAACTATGATTAATAGACATTCTTCCAATAATTAAAAGGCATATATATTAGCGGCGGTGATGCGAAGTACCGTAGTAAACACATTTGATGGAATCCAGACATGCGCACACACACTTACGTACATATGAACAACATTGTAACTTTGTTTTTTCAGAAGACATGCGTGTTATTTTCGCATATTTTCGTTTGAAGTCAAATTCACGCTTTCTATCTTTTACCCATTTTTTTTTACTAGATGATAACATTAATTTTTATTGGATACGTTGTGATCTTCAGAAACATCTCGTTCCTTGATGCTAGGATAATAGCAATTCAATTGAAGAAGAATTATACGTTTCATTGAACATAGAGTTGGAGCCAGCGACCGCCAGACTTACGTTATAGTATCAAACCTGATTTTTTTCTGGAGAGTAACATCTCCAGAAAAAAATCAGGTTTGATACTATATTTACTATTTACCAGTAGGTAGGAAGGTTTGGATATTACGACATTTGAGTTCGGAGGATTTTGGCAGATAAGAGGTAATACCGATACCAAAATACATATAAGTAAAAAAGATAATGATATGATAGATATATGACGCGACTGTTAATGGCACCAGAAATAAAGGACGTCTGCGAAAGACTTGGCGTAACATGTGCAGTCAGACCAGAAGAGTGTGTCAGGAACGGCGTTGTGGTAAATTAATTAATTCATTGAAATAATAATTTTATTTGTCCCTTTTATATTTATTGGTAAAAGTATTTTTTTTTATTTCATGCCAAACTGTAAAATAAAACTGCATTTTTATTACGTTTAATCAAAATTGACGATGTATTCTGTATTGCTTCCCATACGGTGGGCCGTTCTACCTTATATATCCGACCTTTATCTTTTCGCATCTTACTTCGGATTCGTCATCAGGGCTGATGCCGTTAGTGCGACTAGCGTCTCTCCCATCTTTGCCTGCGGTGCCTAGGCATCTAAAGATTTTTTTTTACAATTTTTCGAATAGCATATTACACATATAAAATGATCATTAGAAAAATGTACAAACACATACTTTTATATGAATTTCAGCTTTACATTAGTAGTAGTTATGAGCGAGAGGATGATTTAGAAAATAATATATGAGGCGAGTGTTAAATGCAGCAGAAACAGAGGGCATCCGCAAAAGACATAGCATGGTCGAATACACCAAATATTGTAGAGTGGTCCTGTTGAAAACTTCAACAACCGTATAGCGTGTAGATGTATGAATGTGGCCGAGGCAAAAGTGGTGTCCCTATCCTCCCTTCCTACCCCTGCGGACACACGACATGATGGTTAGTTAGTTAGTTAGTGGTTATTATTTCCTAGCGATATACAAATCGATACACAAGTTTTTTTTTTATAAATTTTCAATTTTTTTGGTCACTGTGCAAATGTTCTCCACAAATGCACCTGGATTCGGAACATTAGTATACATATGAATAATGTATTTCGGCCGCGAGTTGCGGCTTTGAAAACAGCGCCATCTTGGTAGCGTTAGTGACGGACATTTTTACACGGAGAATTACGTATTTTGATTATAATTTTTTGCCTAATTAACACATTGTTGCCGGTATCGTTTCTCAGCTGCAGCGTAATATTTGAAAGGTAGAGAAGTGGGAAGTGGTGAGTGTTGCGGTGCACGAGGTGAGGAGTCAGGGAGATGGAAGAGGAGCAGCTGCCGAGGACGGAAATACAGTCTGTCAACACGACGCCGGCGCCAGTCCCTCCTGGCCTCCTACCTGACTATATTTAGTCCGCCCCCAGCCCAGCGGTCGCGCCGACTAGAGGAGTCTGCTTGTCACTGCGAGCGCACAGATGAGACTCTCCTCTCACAGATTTGTCCGTAAAGGTCGGTGTTTATCAATCGCGTCATTCTACTTGTTTATTTATTAAGGAATCTGCAAGTTTCCTGGGTGGAATAGAGTTACGAATGTTGAGGTATGTGCTGCGGACCATCAAGATAAGGAAGCTCGAGTATCTCGAACATATAACGAGAGGACCAAAGGATAGTCGTAACCTACTCATCATCCAAGGGAAAATAAGTGGAAAAAGAAACGTAGAAAGACGTAACTGCGTAACTTGAGGGACCGGTACCAGCGTATGGATCGTCAGTATGATCGCCGATAGGAAATGGCACAAGAAAAAGTCGAACAGTTTCAATTATAATGTTAAAGCACAGTGTACACTGCATAAATTACAAAGATTCACACAGTCACAGGCCGCACAGTTGCACCTGCTTCGTTTATAGTAATCTTTACCACCAACCAAACAATCCGTTTTCGTAAAAAATATTATTAGATTGATATAACCGGCCCTTAGGTGTAGAAAATTAAGCACAATGTTGGATAAGATACAATTTTTTAGTTAATTTATGGTAAGCAACAGACAATACTGCATATGAAAAGTATTGAAAGCAATGAGTTATTTAAGAAATTTTAATAATAACACGGGATTGAGGATGGAGGGAAAGGGGCGATAAGGTTGGAGTCAGGATAGTGGTAGATGAAATGAGATGCAGTTAGTGATTGCCCAAAGTCGATTCAGATGGTCAAACCGTTTTACACATGGTATGGTTATTTGAGATTGTATTGATAATTGGCAACCAAGAGATAACTGTTTCCAATCGACGATGCAATCGGATACAAATCTCAAATAGCGGTTAGTGTGTCACCGGTTAAAATACCATCAACAATACCCAACTTTACCCCCAATCCGACCCTCACGTGTTCGTAATGAGGTACACGCCTTAGAGTATATACAATAGATTGTATATACTCTAAGGTACACGCATTCAGAATTCCTTTATTATGTCATTTAGATTCTCCTGAGGATCGAGTATTTTTTCTAATCACCATCACAACATTGTTTGACAGCTCTCGTTTATTCCACGTCCGTTTGACTCTCTGGCGCTGTACATATTAAGCCAATGCCGTACTTTTCACCTTGTGCGATGTTTCAAAATAGTGCCTCGAGTTGTCTATTACTACAATAAGAACCAACTATTCGTTTGTCGTATCAAATGACGCCGTCAAACATAAAGATCATAAATCTAACAGATGCGGGCACAGCAATTATGCGTACACGTGTCGGTTGTTCCCGGGCTTTGTGCGGAAACAAACAAACCCCCTTAGAAACTACACAAAAACACAACGAAAAACAAAATTGATCACACAATTGTTCCATAAATTTCTTTATTGTCGACTTTTCATTTAATACATGCGAACGAGTATCAATCCGAAATATCGTTCACACATTGAATTTGATCGTAAATCGAACATAGTTTACAGTTATAATCAACTCTAAACATATAACCTAGCACCTGCTCCTAGCAGCTCCTGTAGATTACACACTCTTGTTAAAAAATAACGCACATGACTACTGTAAACATTACTGATATCGTGGGTCCTGCATGCCGCCAACGGCAGAACGAACTGTGTATTCTTACGCGGTGTCGCCAATTTCGGGTACATTTTTAATTTTTGCACATTTATTTAAGGACGTTCGTGTCCTTGAATGTTCGCGTGTAGAGGACTTAGATTATTAGCAATAATTTTAATTGCAGTATTATAATGTTTATATTTATTTATGTTACTTAATGAAATGATTTCATTCCAAGTATTCTTGTGTGTTTGTGGAGCACTCCATCGCTCTGCTTGACTCGAGTGCCTAAGTTCTCCTATAGCAAACACTATTATTGATAAGGTGATGCTTTGATTCGGCATTGATTTCTGATGATTAATATCATATTACAACCAAGAGAACATTTGTAAACTGTACAACCAGAATCCCCAACTCGTGAAAATTTTAATTCGTTAGACAGAAAATAAAAGTATACTCATTGCAGTTTCTGTACTATATTATATATTCCTGAATTACTTATCCGAGGTACGTTAAATAGGAAATCAAAAAATACATGTTTCATACCACCCCTTAAAATAAATATTATTCGAAAAATATTGATAAGTTCAGTTAAATAAATAATTAGATATAAAAATAGCAGTTTATTTGTAAACTGTTATAGCTTATTGAAACACTAGCTTGGTACAATAAGTAAACATATTTTTAACCGATTTTTTTTAAATTTAATTAAAATATATATATATTATTATATATATATATATAATAGCATAACACAAATTTTTATCAATGGATTGCGTGTATCTTAAGAAAAAATCACTAAGAGTTTGACGTCACAGTAAAGTGCGAGGATGTAAAAAAGGTATGAAGCCTGCTAGCGCACAGTTACGTGACAAATTTTACTGGGGCTCGCTCAATAAACACATTTTATGTTAAAATTAACCCAATAGTCAAAACATTAGAAGTCGTTTAAATATATTTGTTGGTACTGCATCGTTTCCAAACAATGAATAGAAAAATAGCCCGGCGGTGCCGCGGACGCGAAGAACAAATCCCACGAGGGCGGGGTATTTTTATCCCGCGCCGAGCGCGTACCAGTTGCACATAGGGTTACCGTGCGGTATTCAAACGGAGGACATGTCCTCTTTTTTCAAATTGACTCCATGTCCTTTATTATACCGCTTCAATTAGCTCAGATCAACCGCGGTAGTTTCGGAGCAAAAGATGCGTTATCAACGAAGAAGTAAACCCATTCGACTATTCGTATTACTTTTTAACACGAGTCGGCCCCTTGTACAAAACCGTCAGGACGTTCTCCTGAAATGTGCGGGTCTTAATTTCCTTCGTCGTTTTTTTATTTTATTTTATAGAACATTTTTAATTAACGGTTTGAAGTATACAGAGAGTATGTGTGATAATCGGAAAGTGGTTGTCAAATCTACAAGCAAGAAAGCATAGATGGAAATAGAAGTTTTCAGGAACGAAAGTATAAAATTAATTAAAAAGTAACACATATGAAGGAGTATCCAGAAATATATAAATTTTCTTATATTTTTTTAATATAGACGTTATTCATTTTTTAGAACTTGGTAATCAATACAATAAAAATTAAATGCGATTTTTTTGGTTGGATATTTAATTTTTCCAAAAAAAGCGGACGACCGCTTCGTTGTCTAATAAATGGCCCAGACCAACTTATTTGGAAAAATTAGATAGAGAATAAAAAAAATCGTGTTTCATTTTTATTGTTGGTATTGATTATTATAGAAATTTTCCTTCCTTTCTGCCAGAATGCGAGACTAATCAATGTTCATTGTTCGGGAACTCCATATCTCGGGCTCACAATTCGCTCGCTTCTATGACATCGCGTTCTGTCACAACAGCGCACTATGTTCGGAAATAGCATCGTTCCGTTTATATACACTTTTGGGTTTCGTGACGTTTCGCGAATTTAGTCGGAATTTCCGCCATTTGCTCTAGTAATTTCCAATTTACTTTAAAACGTCCAGTCTTTATGTTTCTACAGTGACAATATCTTAAAATGTCTTCAGCTTCAATTGATTTCATAGTAGACTGTCCTCTTTTTTTATTGTTGCACCGGTAGCCCTAGCTGCACGAGACATTCCCGCGGCCGAGCGCCGCGGCGAGTACCGCGGCCCGGTGACACTCAGCGCGGATCAAAGCTGCCTCCTGGTGCTGGGCTCCTTTGATGTCGTCCAGCTCCGCCGCCGCAGCCGGCTCTGTCAGCGGCCGCCATCGATCTGTTGCCGGTTGCCACATGGCGTCCGCTCTCGACGCCGATCCATTTTCATTCGACGCGATTATCCGCGAGTGGGCCCTCCGCACTTCACTCGAGCGCGGAGATAAAACACTGTTAATAGTTTTACCCGTTGTTCCACTCCTTTCGGAAGTTGCGCTGACCCTCCCCTACTATTCTATTTTACCGAAACGCAGTGTGTCGATGACTTTGAGCTTTAATTGTCTACTGAAATTGAAGCCATCAACTCCCTTCGCGGTTCCGTAGAAAAGGTTTGTGGTGAGATCAAATTAAATAAGGCATTCGTACTTACAGTGGTTTATTGCGCAAATTTAAAGGTTACACAAATTTCTTATCTCTTACAAAAAATATTTTACAAATTACTATTGTTACAAGTTAGAGAAAGATAGAAGCTTACAAATGCGTGCGGTCTAGTGAATACAGTGAACGGAATAGCGTCAAAGCTCGCTTCTTCGAAAGACTGTCTTTTATTCCATAGATTTCGCTGGGCGCTGGTGGGTTTGTGTTGCCAGGCGATATAAAGCGTTATTTTAACCGCAATCGTGACTGAAATTTGTGTTCGATTGTTTCAATGATTGGTAACTGATTATTCGTAATAGGCGAGCAATTAACATCGGTAAGACAAGGACTAGGAAACAAGCCTCCAATTAACTTGTGTGACAATGTGTGTATATACCAAAACCGCAGTTTGTATGTATGGAAGTCTTCCAGACTTAAGCCGATCGTAAGCCCTGTAAACGCCCAATAAAGCTTCCGCACATACTTTCATATATAAATAACTTCGTCTCTGTGAGACATCTATAATTTTATAATTTATCTTAATTTATTTATTTTAAATTTACCTTATATTCGGCCGTATTTGATCTATGCAATATCGTTATTTCTGTATTTTGACAGTATTGTATAACATTGTAATGCCACCAATTTTGACGTTTTAAGTTTGAAATTAATGAATTCGATAAATCAGAAAGCTCTAAAACGTAAACAAACATTAATTTATTCGCAATTATGAATGAAACATAAAAATGTATTATATACAAATTATTATATATAAACACAAATATTTCACACAACGGAAAACTTGGACAAACCGAAGATCAGAGGTGATCAGAGGTAGGGGGCGCGCCGCCAACAACCAGCCGCGCACTTCCACGTTGCCTTTTCGTTTCTGGCGTCGGAGTGAGAGGACCATCAAAAGGCATTATTTGTTTCCTCGCAAATACACACCGCCGCCCGGAGACAACAATAAGCGCCTGTGTCGGTGTTCCCTTTGAAGTTTCATCATCTGATATCTGCTCGAGGCTGCTGCCTGCCGCTCGGAGGAGCTTTCTACTGCGGATACACGCAGCTTCCCAACATTCATCCGTTACAATTACACAGAATTTGTTTACGTTCATTGTTGGTGCGTGTCACGCTTTGGAGATCTGAAAAGGAGTGTTTTTTCTAAGGCTCCCGCAGAACTAGGGCATGATAACGAAATATCGGCCGATCGGATGATTTTCTGTTTTAAAATATATTATGCGTACATCTTTATTTCTTGCGAAAAAATGTTGTAACACGGCTTTCGCATATTAATTCGATTGTCTTTCTTAAACGGAAAGATGTTTACTATTTCAACTAGTGATGCGACGAATACTACTTTCACGAATACGAATAATTCAACAGGGTAATAAATAATGCACCACTGTTCTTTTTTTACTAAGAGATTTAATAATTAAAAAAATTTACCACCGGCGAATTTTTGTTCAAAAAGCACAAGATTTCTTTTATCCGTTTGTACATTCCCAGCGATCGAAAATAAATATAACTTTTTTCACGCTTACGAGTGGTCATGTTACTAGATTTAATTTGAAATTATTTTATAAGAGTTAACACTTTTACACACAACGGAAATAAAATGGAACGAACAGTACGTATTACAAAACAAAAACCACCTAACCTTATTGATAATCCGACGAAATTAGATGAAAGATTTTATGCTGCGAAACAATTGAGAACTTGAGAACTCAACAAATCCATTCATTCAATATTAGGAGAATCCCCGATAATAGAGTGCGTAGGTGTGTTCGGATACACGGTGCACAGCCAAACCGTAATTTGCGTTGCATTCAAATGAAAATAGTTTGTTTTTAATATTCGTGATGATATTCGGCGAATACGAATATTCGGTAAATATCTACTATTCGACGAATACGAATATTCGTACTCGTATTAGTTGCATTACTAATTTTAACGGTTTGTTCTAAAGAAAGAGCCAAAAATATATATTTATCTTGGTATTCGTTCCTCTGGCATTCACAAGATGTTTCCAGCAACCTTATTAAGATCTTTATATACATGTATGTAGAAGCAGGGACTCCATGCTTAGTCCTGCCTTGAGTTTACTCTTTCCTTAAGAGTCCATATTATTTTATGTTTATTATCTTAATTCTTAAAATTGTTTATTTGTAATGGATATTCATAAGTTCCCTCAACAATGATGTTGGAGTATAATACCAGTAATCCGCTGAAACCTGTTTTTTCTGAGACAATAAAATCTGGAAATAACGCGTAGAAAAGACAATAAATAAAGAGTAGAACCGGTCTGCGAAGAGCTGTTGCTCCCATATAACTTCATATACCGGTCACATAGAAATAACATCCACTATTTTAAATGGCCGACGGATCACAATTGAGAATCGGCGGCTAGAACAAATCCTTTGAAGTAAAAGCATCAAGGACCGCCTCTTGTATTCTGACTGAGCTCCCCATTGTGTGTCGCCATATTATATGTAACGCTTGTGTCGCGAAAATATCTCTCCCTTTGTGGAACTGATACAAAGTTATGCGCCACGGTTGAAAGGCGGTAATAGTGATCCATGTGCGTGGAGAGCTCGCTTCATAAAAGAACTTCTTTCTGTGACATTTTCCATTGTGACGGCGGCCCTCGAATCGCGTACCTACAGTACGGCCACTGTATGATGGCACTTTTGACGTTTAGACTTACATGAAGTTTCGTAATTAACGACAGCTAAACATTAGAGGACAAATGCCATACTTTATTGCGCGAACGCCAGAGCAGTGATGTCCATCAACATTAAATATGGAATGAACGAAATGATTCAAAATGTTATAGGATATTGATTGCCTGTATAATATGCGTAGAATATATAATGCGAATACAACGCAATTGAATTGATATGGGCTCAAATCAAGGGATATGCAGCAAGGCATAATACAGAACCTCCCTTTACGACATCAAAAATGTTAAAATTATTAGAAGAAGCTTGACAACGTACAACTCAAACAGACTGGGCTAATGTAGTGAATAGAACCGTGCGACGAATAAAGGAAGATTACGAAGGAGATATTAGAATCGATAATATTTTAGATAATGATATTATAATTAATTTAGGAAATGATAGCAGCGACGATAGTTCAATGGAGAGTGATAGTAATGGGGATGAATCAGATTGAAACATTCAAGTAAATATTTTTATCTAAGAAAAATGTGTTTAATTATTCTTCTATAACCTTTTTTATGTACAAAGACTTTCTCAACTCACACCGTGCGACGAATTTTTTTTTCGACTGAATTATTTCGTTAATGATTTTAAGTGTGTCACAACACTATTACGATCTGTCAAAAGTGCCATCTTAAGATGGCTCGAGTATAGCCTCGAACAATCCCCCCTGTAACCGATGCGTTGTTCGAACCGCAGAGTCGCATTCTAACGTAATTGATATTTGAAATTCTTGTAATTTAAACTAAATTAAACATTTTAACGCACACCGTTTTGATAGAAGCAGTTCCTCTCATCTTCATGTGTATTTAATTTACTTACCATCACGCCGTTTCTATAGATAAATAGATAGACAGAAAAGGATAGAGCGACACACTCTTCTGTCCTGACATACAACTCTCGCCTCATCCACATTCATACATCTTCGCATGCAAACTCGACGGTTGTTAATGGGACCATATATCTTTCTATCATCTTTATATATCTTTCTTATCATTCTTTCGCTCTACATGCCCAAACTACCTGGGCGACCCCTTTTTAATTTAATTCTATTAATTATGCCAAGACCAGCTTTACATTCATTCCTAATATCTTCATTCTTTACTCTATTATAAATGTGTAATTAATATCTAACCTAAAACAGAATTTTGTCAATATATTCAAATAGCAGGCAGCAGGTCGCGTAGTGAGGAAATTTTTTTCAGTCATTGCGACAAAATTCGGATCGGAATCATCTTTTTTTCTCAAAATTTATGTTCTTTAACTTCAAAATATTTTAATCGATGAGATTGTTTTTAATAAAACTGTACCTAAAGTAAGAGTCCTGAAATCGTTACCTTAATTATGATAGCGCGTAACTTTTTTTGCGAAATCGACATTATGGTCGTACTTTCCAATGTATCTTCACATGAGATTGGAATGGGAGTGATAATTTGTAGAGATGCGACTATGACTTTGGCCGACTAGCCGATCAGTCTGTTGTAAAGAGGCCGACTAGTCGGTCAAGCCGATCACGGTTTCGGGGGTGTTTGGCAATTTCCATAACACTTCGTTTACAGCTGATTCGCGCGCAAGTCGCAACCGCGGTGTTTTTGTATAAAAAATAAAGACAATAGTGTTATTGTTAATTAAAGTAAAAGAGCTCAATTAAAATTTGTCAATTAAAGTCAATGTCATAAAGAAAGTCTCGTGTATGGATTTTTTTTGACCGATTGGACAATGATTCATAATCGTATAAGTACATTAGACGATTGTTTTTATGAAGCAGTTAATGTTTAGAATTTTTATAATTTTTTTTTCAGTACATGTAGTTGCGATCTTGGTTTAATATTACTTAGTCTGTTAATAAAAAAATTCCTACTCTTTCATTTAAATAAGAATAAATATTTATGTGTTTATCTAAGATAAGAAGATATTATTGTTTGTTAATTACTACTAATTTTTACTATTTATACTAATTTTTTTTAACTTTAAAGATAAGTAATTTTAGAGACTGATTAAATTACCAAAGGAAAGGTTGCTTTATATTTCAAAATGTGTAGGACTGATTCTAAAATAAATCGACAAAAAATTTAATCAAAACCGAAATCACAAAGCTAACGCTACATAAACATCAAAAATCTTCATCGGAATTATAGGTAACACTTGTGTATTTGTATTAATTTTTGTATGGCTTGATCCAGACTTAGTAGAGTAAGCCATACTTGGATATCAAGAAAATAGAAAAAAATCGCCTGATAAAAGTAAAAAGTTTTCAGTTTTCCGATATATCAAATAAAATTTAAGTCACGTAACGGGACACGTAAATACTTTGCACCTTTTAATTATCACAACGACACGACTGTGGAAATTTTCGCGCAAGAATAAACAATACAGTTCGACCCAAAAAACGTCATGGATTATAAAGTAAACAATCGCTGAAACACGAAACATTCAACAAAATTTGTCCGTGAAGTCCGTAAATATTGACAGATATTGCAAAAAGTATAATAAATTCAATAGCAACAAATTTAAATGTTTTTCTTTTAATCTAAACGTTTTTCCAATCAAAATGAAAATACAACAGATATTAATATTGTGGAACAAATTATTTTACTCAAATGCGTGCCAAATACACATACATATATGAATGCATTTTTTATAATTATAATTAATAAAAATGAACTTTGCTTTCACCACTTTTCGTGCAGTATTCGTCGAAATACATCCCCCTCACTCTTCAGGAAATTTATCTAACGAGAGCAAGTGAGAATTAAGTACGTTTTATGATAAGTACGTGTGTCAGGTTATTACGGTACCAATATTACACATGTCATGTAACAAATTGGAATTAAATTATTATATATGCACTGAAATGTTATTTTTTTAAATTGTTAAGACATTAAAAAAAGAGCAAAATGAACCAGTAATGGTAACTTGTAGGTTCATTAGTATTAAAACTAATAACTAAAGTTGACAAATTTGACTTACATGCGTGCTATTAGAATTAGGGTAACGAAATGGAAATTGAATACGATTTCCACATAGGAAAAAAAACAGTCACAGAAGGGAGAAATGGAAATGTATGATGAGATATGCGTTTCGAAATAAGTGATGTCTACTGTAAAAATCTAATATTATAAAAATGATAAATAACCATGTATATGTTAATTTATATACTATATCTGCAATATGAACTTAATCAATAAAAAATCCTATTACAATTATTGTCATATTATTCTAATTTTAATGTATCGTAATATTCTGTCAGATAAATATTCAACGTCGCTTTTTCCATAATACATGTTTACGAAAAAGGCTTGCTTCAATACTCATTGCACGCGCCTGACTCCAAGCGTAGTCCGATACATGGCTCGCTGGTCTGCCTTGGACTTAGAGGCCTGTTGTAAGAGCACATCGTGTGGAAAAAGTTTAAAAAATTCACCACACGGGCACAATGGTAGAAAGTTGCGAGTAACGGCTCGATGCGGAAGAATCTGAAAAGACCTTTGTCTAGCGGTGGGTCGACAGTGATAATACAATGACTCATCAGTAAACAATGTCGTCGCCGAAATACAATACGAGGGTAGTGGTTTTTAGTTTAACCGCAGTTCATTGAATTGTAATATGAACCATTAAGTACATCGGACACTCGTCTGGTATGCTTGGTACCTATAGTGAATGGTATTGTGTGAAGAAGCCATACGAATCTTCTTTCCAGAAAGACAATCAAATTAGTATGTGTAAGCCGTGAGTACGACGTACATTGTTTCGTTGTGTTGTTTACGGGTATAGCCACTAACACATCGAAACAATATACCTCGTACGCACGACTTACACATATTAATTCGATTGTCTTTTTTCGATGGAAAAAGGTTTATGGTATATGTGTGGCAAAAACTTCAGGGAAGTCTTCATTCAATTTTGAATAGAAAATATTCCTTATACTTGTGAAATATCAATATTTAAAGAGTAAGCAACATCATTTTTTTAAAATATGTTTGGTAATCTTCTGCAAAACGTTGAAGAATCATGAAATTGATGCCTATCTAACATTAATTTTAATTGAATGTATTTTTGTAATATCGTTTAACCGTATGCATTCAAATAAATAAATATCAACACACACCGTACAATACATTCGTAGTTTTTGAAACGCCGGCCGGTCATTTAAAAATAGCTAAGATACGAATAAACCACTTGTTTAGCGAAATTTCGAATCGGTTGCCAGCGAGCGTCACTCTCAAGTTAGGTACATACCATCGTTTAAAATAGATTTCGTATTGACTTCTACTGCTGATTCGTGTCGCGATATAATATAAACTTGTTGCAATATTTGATCGAATGGATCGAATATTCCAATATTTATAAATAGAAAGGTGTTGTTGTTTACTTACTGGCGGGACACGGTTCTCGCGACAGCATTCTTGAGTCATGCGTTTTGATATTACAATATGCAAATAGTGGCCACGCGCGACGCGGTAGTGGAACGGTATCTCACAACTTGTTTGAATAAAAATAATACTTATTGGTCGCTCTTATCGCGTACGGCGCGGAGGCGTGGGGTGGTGCCCATTGTGCATGAATTTTTCAAATATTTGGTCAGAATCCGGCTCTTCTTATTGCATCTGTTATATCATTTTTTCTATCATAATATAATGTTTATTAGTTGGCTGCTCACTAGTTGTAAAGTTTCATAAAGATGCGAAATATTTTTTTTATTTAAATACAGTAAATCCTCGATGGTGCGGACCTCGGAATTGTACAGACAAAATTTCTTGTTAGTGTGTTGTATGTGAAAAATAACATTTTCACATTTTTTAACCAAATTTGTTTGTATTTAAGCTAACCATTATTTTGTCGCCAATTCACCATTACTTTTAACAAATTTTTAGCCATTTGTCCTTGTTGACATCCATGAATCCATGTTTATGCATAATACATATGGAAAACTTTTCTGTGAAATTTAACTTTTCACACATACCTACTTATTTTTAACTACGCAAACTAGCTAATTTATCAGTATTTTACTACACTAAGGATTCAAAAAACCTAATTTATTTTGCAATGCATTTTAATCTTTAACCGCCACTCCTCGCCCCAATATTGTTTTGCTGTATATTAATTAATATAATGAAATCGATAATAATTATTCTTGACATTGTTCATTTTTGAAAGGCAGGCCCTACGACATCCACTTCTTATAGCGATGTGTATTATTAATTAATATTTATTTGATAATATTTTATAGAAGTGGTTTATTAAAAAAATATTTTAATTTTCTAAAACAGTTACGAATTAATACACAATTCCCCCAGATCACAAACACTACGGTGAGGGTTCTGAGTTCCTCTGCGTAACATGGATTAGTCGGCGACAGCGGGTCTAGCCCTGACAATCCTGACTCCTGACTCCTGACAACCGTTGGATTGTACTTCCCCATGTAAGGATAGTAAAGTCGAAGTCTTGCTTTCCATTTATTACAACAGCACAATTAACGCTGTCAAATGCCGTGTTTCTTACTCTTTTTTTACAGTATTGTAATTTACAGGGTTATTTGGAAAACATTAATAACCTCGCAGTACTACATTCCTGCCTTGATCATGAGTCGAAAATGTTCAAGCAGCCTGACCTAATATCCTCCTGCGAGGTTATTGATGTCTTGTAAATGACCCTATATGTACCACTTAACAAAACAAAAATATTAAAAAAAAAAACAAGATTATTTGTATTACTTACACAAAGTTTAATATTTTATTATCTTTACACAAGAATCGCAAATATGCATCAAATTATTGTGAATTGAATTAAATATAATATATAATATTGATTGAATTTTCTGTTTAAGAACTGTAAAATGTCAATAAATAATAAGTTTGATGATTGAACACCTGGCAACATTAAACGCGTTCGATGTTTGAAATTTCATCCGGTCACTACAAAACACAGACGTGCGTAGCGGAGCAGCGCAGCATTTACTTCGCTGGTAATACAATCGAGAAGTTTTCCTAGCCGTGCGTGAAATAATTTACAATATGATTGTACGTTGAATGAAACCAACCGCGATGTTATCCAAGTGCGCATGAGCGGGAAAACGTTCCCGCCAATTCTGGCCCCTAGTAAGATGACAAGTCAACTTCTTTCGCAAAAAGGTATTTGTATCATATCGTTAGAATAACATTATATAAACGAGAAAAATTGGCTGTATGGTAAGCCAGTGGTGGATGTACAAGTAATTGGTTTCATTCGGTACAAAATTCTATCTACCGGAATTCCTGTCCATCTATCTCTTTGCCAATGCGTAATCCTGGCAGTTAAACTTTTATAATAATAATATTGGATTATTTATATAGCGCAATTTTTGTGAAAATTTCACCTCAAGGGCGCTTTACACACAAAAAACTCATACATACTAAAAGCATAGAATAACATAATGAAAAATAAAATGAAAACGAAAAGAGAAAGAAAATATTTAACTGTAATTTCGGATATTTTATACGCACCGTATGTATTACCGAGAAGCGAATCTCGACGTTTCGTTGGATACTTATACAACGTCATCAGGAGGACGACCTTTACCCGCGGAGGTGGAGGTCGGACTGATTAGGTGCTGCTTTCTAAGGCGTATATTGTATGCACTTTGTTGTGGAGTGTTCTCTTCTTCTACAATAGAGGTCGCCAGTGTGCAATATGTACTAGTTACGTCGGCGGATTTTACTGCGACTTCTCTCAAGGGTTGAATCAGTGTCGTTAGAACAGGGCGCCAAATACTTGATAGTTTGTAACTGCCATCTCTATTGAAATTGGGATGTTTGTTTATATCAATGGACTCCCTCACTAATATGGGTATAAGGTGCGGTTCTGTTGATAAGATTCTTGCCTTGTCAAATCTGATGAAGTGACAGAGATTCCCTTTGGATGCATGTTCGCAGATTGCCGATGTATTGGAGTTGTTGTTTTTAATTGCTCCAATGTGTTCCTTCAATCGTGTAGCGATATTGCGTTTGGTTTGTCCTATGTAGAAAGCTCCACAATCGCATGGCACTCTCTACTCTCCTGTACTCTCTGTAAGAGAACACTCCACAACAAAGTGCATACAATTTACGCCCTAGAAAGGAGCACATAATCAGTCCGACCTCCACCTCCGCGGGTAAAGGTCGTCCTCCTGATGACGTTGGATAAGCATCCAACGAAACGTCGAGATTCGCTTCTCGGTAATACGTACGGTGCGTATAAAATATCCGAAATTACAGTTAAATATGTCAAACGACCGTAATAACAACCTTAACTCTTTAATAGAGAGAGAAAAACAGCTCAAAACCTAAAATAGTAAAAGAAAACAACAAATATTAATAATGTCTGAAAAAGACAGGTACGTTTTAAGTCATTTCTTAAATAAAGTCTCTTCTTATTAGGGAGAGCAAAGAGGAGAGTTCCACGCTTTGGAGCCCACCATCGCAAATGCCCGTTCGCTGAACCTAGTTTTCTGGAACTGACCTGCCGCTTCCACAGCCCTTCCTACCGCTGAAGTAGACGCTGACCTGAGAGTTTGACGTCTTCTATTTATGTTGTCTGGAATACAGAACTCCTGAAGATACAGAGGCGCCATATTATGAGTTGCCTTGGCACGTTATTCATTTCACCATTGAAATTAATCTAACATCTGTAATTGGTTTTATTAGACGCTAGTTTTATTGAAATTATTATTCATTTACCCTTTCTAGTCCTGGAAGTCGAACTATTACGTCGCATTAGTGTCTTACGTCTTTTACTTTTTTTATTATTTTACTTAGCTTTTTGTTACTTTGTTAATCCTTATCATGCTCACCATTCCATGGTGATTTAGAGGAATATATGTAGGAATAATGTGATTTAGAATTAATGTCATTACGTCTGCAACCAACGGCTCACTTCAAGAAGCCGTCAGGAATGGTGCAGATCGGAACAGATGGCGCCAGATAGTTTGGCTGTAGTGTCATCCTTATCAGCGACCACCGCCAAGAGCATAACGAAGTAGAAAAACTACCAATAAGCTGTTTACTTTCTCGAATGAAATAGAATGACGCTCAAGAGTCTAAGCAGTGACGGCGCACCTTTTGCGCTCGGTGTGTAAAAAATTCGAAAAATACCTATTCTAACTCCCCTGGCACTTCAAACATTTATGCTCTATCTTAGCTTTAAGCTTACGCTATTGAGTTCCAAAATTGGCGTTTGTCTAGCTGGGGGGGATTGGGAATATTTATTTTCCCGTTGGGTTTTACTTAGAAGAGTTATTAATTTACAGAGGTAATAATAAAAATTGTATCGTACATAAAATGTGAAAATGAAAAGAATGTTAAAAAAATGTAGATAGGGTAATAATTAATTAATACAGTCATTGAATAAAAATAAAAATGGAATCAGACAAGGAGAGTAGTTTGTTGATCTCGTCTCTCGCCTCTCGACAGTCGCCACGTGATATAAAGGTCGCGGGTTCGAACCTCACTCCAGACTAGCAAGTTAGTCCTATTTTCATAGCACAAGCATTAAGCTTAGTTTGAAAATAGTGACACGTATTCCATGTTCGCATCTCCATTTAAAAAAAAAACTAAAATAAAATGATAAACAATATTAAGGTCACAGATACATCGCTTAACATTTACGTGCACAGTTATTTTAAGAGCAGCAATGCCATTTATAAAACCCAACTTTATGCAATCTTTGCACATAACATTTGAGCGAGAAATATCTATACGAAATGGAGCATGATATCTCGTGGGTACACGATAATCAATCAAGTTCACCAAACGTGGGCAATCCACAATCTTATATTATTTTACGTTGCTTACGAACAAGGCACCCGCCTCAGTCGCGTTTCTTTGGCAACTCGAGTATTGGCGAAGGCTGCGGCGTCAGCCAAAATGTTGTAGGTGTCGTGGTTCGCCATCACTGGTTTGAGGAAGTCACGCTGCCGATCTCTGCGTACGCCACGCGTCGCGTCCCCCGGCCGACACGTGGGTACGTGCTTCTCCGTCTCGCTCCGCGCGATGAGAGCGCGCTGTTGCGGGGAAATGAACCTTGGCGGCGGTGTTGCCGCGACCTTGGCCGGGCGGGGCGGCGCCTCTGGAGACGGCCGGCACACCTCTGCCCCGGACCGGGATGCTGCGCGGACCGCGTACGGCTCCCTCTCCGGTGCATCCCTTTGCCCGCGAGCCGCCTCACCCGAGAAAAGGGAATAAACCGCTCTACATCATTTTTTCATATACTCCCCGACAAATTTCCATACGTCGTTTTACCTTACCTTACCTAACCTAAACCATTTAGTTCTCGGTTAGTTAATCATCTTTACAAATTAGAAAAAAATCTAACTTTCATTATATATGTACCTATAAAAGCAAATACAGAATTATCCAAACAAATTGAATGCTCGTCATGTTGAATCCTCGATGACATGAATGCATGTCATCGAGGAGTACTAATTTATAATGTACCAAATTGACTATAAATTTATAGGAAACATGATTTAGGAAGGGACAGATACGTAAAATCCAGAATTCAGTACATTTTAAATGTGTGTATGCCTGCATTCAAAACATTTTTTTAATTTTTTGGCTACTCCCATAACTGTGTGTATTATTATATTGAGAGTTTTTTTTTTTTAAATAGACATGCGACACGGTATACGTGTGGCATCAATATTACAATTTTCGAACTAAGCTATGAAAATAGGACTAAGTTGCCGGAGTCCTGGAATGGGGCTCAAGCCACCTAACACCAGATCACTAGGCGAGCGTCATGACCACTACACGAACGAGCTATTTATTTTATTATTAATAATAATATATTTCGTACAGGCATCTTGCGAAACTGCTTATGCAGTTTGTGCGCAAGAACACTACAGTATAATATTATGTTATTATACAGTGTTTTTTTTTAGAGTTATAGATAGACCATTAAAATGAAATAAAACATAAAAATCGTGGTATTGGCCTTATTGAAAAAATATTTTATTGCCATTAGTGTTTGACGCAAAATTACAAAATACATTCACATGATCCCAAACATATAACCTACTTTAATATTTAAATTGCAAATTATATATATGTAATAAAATAGAAACAAAATAAAAATCCTGTAAAAATTATGTCATTAAATAATGGCCTATAATAAAAAATAAATTTCTAGTGTTTCTGTGCACTTTTTGGAACAACCCATATAAGTGTTTTTCAATTTATAAAAAAAAAATTTTTGCTTATATGTACCTATTAGTTATTATCAGTGTATACTAGTCTGGATTCGAACATAATTTAGAAACAGCGAATCACAAAATAATTTTTCATCGTCGCTAGTAATCTTAATTCTATAGAAAAATAACATCTACGTTCATCTGTGATGAAACACGGGCACACAACACTTCCTCCCGCTACTGCCCGGTGCTCACGGAGCAACGGGATATTATATATGAACGTACATACATACATTTGTATATGTAGGTAAGCACCAGGCAATCGTGACTGCCGTCACGTCACAGCCGGTATTTTATTCTCAATTATTAAATTTATTCTATTTCAGCGTACTCATTTATATAAAACTAGCAGAAACCAGTCTCATGGCCAGCATTTCCGTCAAATATAATTTATTATCAAGAAAGGGAATCTGTGTACCACAGTATATTAACCTTATTTAGCCTTGTTCGCCAATGAATACCCTATCAGACATATTTTTTAAATTATATAATATAACCAAGCTTCCAAACCACAACGTAGGTACTATAAAACTATACTATTAAAACGGTAACATTGTGTCTCATATAACTTATTCATCTACAACACTTTTTTTTTGTATTACTATATTTGTGGATTTAAGAAATTCTTAATTTTGTTCTAAACATTATTTATAATTTCTTTATCATAATAAAGTGTATTGTAATCTAATTTAGCAATGTTATTTGACTAAGTATAACATTTCTATAGTCGATATAGTAAAATGTAAATAAAATAAAATACTGCGAATTAAATGAAAGCGTTCCGATAACATGACACACATCCGCCATGTTTCATGCCCAGAGGCCGACTACCCCCAGTCTATTTACACTCCGCTCGGAGATAAATCATATGAACTGTCGCAGACCATTATGCTACCCCGAGTCCCTAATCGAGAATAATTACACACATCCCAATAATTGCGCGGCTGCAGATGGAATAATTTGCAAACAACTAGAAATCGATAGAATACACGAGAACGTACGAGAAGATTACAGAAAATGAAGTTCTCTCTGTAGGTAGCGGCGGCATCGCGCGGAGACAGTCTTTTATATCCGTGCGAATATAGTCAGCAAGTGAATAGGGTACCAGAGTATAAGGTCTTTTCATATAACCTTGCAATTGAGTTAGTGTGGGTAAAGTGCTAATACGCGCATTGTTTCGTTGTGTTAAGTTTACGGATACGAGAGGGACGTAAACACAATGAAACAATGCGCGTATTAGGCACTGTACCCACACTAACTCAATTGCAAGGTTATATAAAAAGACCTATACCCACCTGCGTTCGAAATATTCTAAAAGCGAATAAGTGCGATAGAAACGGTATAAATAAAGTGTTCCACAGACAAGTGGAATATTTTCGAATGACGATTAGTGCGAATTACGGAATAGTGTTCGAGCTTATGTTTGTGTCCGGTGACTTCGTGTTGTACAATCGATTTTGAGTGTTTCATTTCGTCTCCCACCCGCGACTGACTCACATATAGGAGACTGAAAATTACAATTCATATTAAAATGATTTATATTGAAACGAAGATAAATAAAAACAAATAATGATATCCCCCTTTTGATAAAAGCGCCGATCTTGGGCGGAGCGGGCGCGTCTGTTTTGCTGAATAAATTACGGGCAGTGCTTTTTGGCCGACGAAACGTCTCGATGTGGGCATGTAGTTTTTTTGCTCCGCGAAATGTGAAATTTAACTGGTCAACTTTTGATTTCGTTTCGAAATGTGCATCAATGAAATATGTACAAGAAAGTGAGACTGGTGTCGTGTGTTTGGGTGCAAACGCTGTTTAACGACACTAAAATTAAAGGATCGCTTTGATCATTCGTATTTCTGTTAATCGTACAATTATTTTTTTTATATATATTCGCAACTCTACATTGAGTAGTAAATGGTAAAATGAATTAAATTCTATTTATATTATAATTCGGTATTTTTGCTTACTCATCAAAATCTTCAAAAGGCCCAATCTGTCTTCATATAATCCTTTTAGTTGTTTGGCCCTGCCTTGTTTGGGCAGCCTTTCGGAGTTGCCAAGATACATCTTGTCAGTCGCTCCCCTGGCATTTGCAAGACGTGTCCAAGCCACCTTAATTATAACCTTTCTATGTGCTGGAATGGCGGCTCCAATCCGAGGGTCTCCCTTACATTGGTTCAATAGTATTACTCCTGTAGACTTATACAAATGCCTGTACAAAATTCGCAATTAATAAATTATAATTACATTGTCACTGCATGTCAATTACTAGTTCAACAATATTATTTCTAAACAGAAAAAAATTCAAAACAGAGTCATGAGGACTATTTTAAGTTTTATAAGATATGCAGCTATATGCTAAAACTGCAGTTGATGACAGTCAAGCAAAACAAAAGCTTCCTTCTCGACAAACAAAATCAAAAACCGATTAGGACCCTAATACATATATGACTAAAAATATGATATATAATTTTGAATTTTGAAAAAAAACTATCCTATGAGAAATTTGTGACATTTTAGACATCCACAAACAAATCGGTCAAGAACAGAAAATAGTTTATACTACTTAGAGGTTTCAAATTATCGTTTAATGAACTGCCAGCAAATGTACAGGAAGCAACCAGCCTCGCTTCTTTTCGTAGGTTAAGTACACAATACGTGAAATATAAATTCAGTGTCTGTTCATAATCTGTAATCTTATATCGTTTTATCATATTTCAAAAAAATTGATGCACTAGGGGTAATTTTTTTTAACTACTTAATAAATTATTTTATTTATTTATTTATTTTATTTTATTAATTACACGGCTTAATAGCCTTTTACAACAGGTTTATACATAATTAAAATACAACAAACGATTAAATGTAAAAGAAAAATAAAGGGTATAAATGTAAAAAAGTATGTATACATAGTTTAAACATAATGAGGTTAGATATATATGTAAAAAAAGTATATATGCAAAAAAGTGTAAAGTAGTGATCTCAGAAATTTTTACTCACCGATAATATAGCAATATTAAATTTGAATAGCCAGGTATATATAAAAAATTTAAGACATTATATAAAAATTTAATATTTTGAAAAGAAATGATCATATAATGATTTTTTAAATTTTGAGAGAGATAGATTTAAAATGTCGACATATGTAGGTAGTTCATTGCCAAATATATATGTATCATTACCAGCTGTGAAATCTATGTATACTGTTTCATGAGAAGAGACAACAGATGTCACTAGCATAGCCTCTTGAAATATACGGCCCATTTCTGTTTGGAACATATATGCATATAACTTTCAAAAATTCGATGTGTGCATGATCGTACGATGGAATTAGTGAACGTTACACTGTGTATAGTGATCACTTAAGTCAGCTCATACAGGTTGTAAGCCCTGGGCCGTCGTACAAAAGATTGCCATACATGTTTCTCATATAAATATCACTCTGGACATCGATCTGTTCCATGTCTCTGAGAGGGTTTTCCGAAGCAGGATTTTCCTACACCTTTGATATGAATGAATTTATATACGTTTGATATTTTTTTGTTTGTGTATTCTCTCACTTGTTAATATTATTAACGAATTAAACATATGTTTGTAATGTAAATATTATATTAGAAATAAATAAATTGAAATTGAATAAATAGCTTCGTCTCTGCGGGACTTCTATAATTCATCTTAATTATAAAATATACTTGCCCACGCTTTAGTTATTATCGCAACTATAATAGTAATCAAAACGCCTCTAGCAACTTCGATCTATTTTACCTTCCTGACTCCCGTTCCTAGAGAATTCTAATCTTAACCATATGAATTATTCGACTTGGTTTAGCTGTGCGTCCCTTGAATTCTGATTACGAATGTCTCTAGCCTTTCTTACCGCAATTACGTTTTTTCAGTGCCAATCCTCAAGCCATGTATTCACTAGGGGACAAATTGTCCCTCAACAGCACGCGTGGCACAGAGTCTACGTGACGTTGCAATGTCGTGCACTGTTCCGCGACGGCGCGCACAACATAGCGCGGCATTTCTACGTGCCGTGGCAACGTTGCCATGCGCACGGTACCCGAGGGTACTCACTGCAACATTCCGCGGAGCGTCAGTACCACGTGGTATGTTTACAAGTGAATACGCATGCGCTGTATCTGTCAAGATGACAGTGTGGGGAAACGAAATTGTTCTTGAACTCATCGAGCTGTATCGATCGAAGATCGCATAGAATGTCCGTCCTTCTTTTTCTTTGCAGTAAAGAATTTCGCATTCTCCTCTTTTTTCTCCTCTTACGTTTCGATAAACTCATTAATATAAACAGATACGCAGTTGACATCATAACCTCCTAGGGCCACATTTCCGTGACGTGGAAAACAATAATTATTTGCAAAAAGGACCTTGTTTTTAATAATATTCAATTTACTACAGTAAAACCTTGTTAATTTGAAATTGCGACCCAAAAAAACATTTCGAATTGCGCGGAACCCCGTCTTCGCCAAATGAGATACCGCAGCTGTCATCCATAACCTCATTAGATGACATTTCCGCGACAAGATATGCGAGTCCCGGTGTGTACACGTCAAATGATCGCGTCATTGTCCCCGAAACATGAGCGTAGATGTTGATGCGACATGCCGAGTGGAATGTTTCGCGATTTGTCCCCTAGTGAATACATGGCTTCATTTCTACATACTACCATCACCATCATCACTCTTGGCTCTATAACCCCTGGTGGGTCTTGGCCTCCTCACGAGTCTTCCTCCAGTCATCTCGGTTCATCTCCTATATACTTCGATAATCAAATGTATCAAAAATTTGTTTACTATATGTGTTTTAAAGAATTCTTGTATAATTTCGTTTTCGTGTG
This sequence comes from Agrypnia vestita, assembly GCA_016648135.1. Lineage (NCBI taxonomy): Eukaryota > Metazoa > Arthropoda > Insecta > Trichoptera > Phryganeidae > Agrypnia > Agrypnia vestita. The sequence continues at coordinate 60,245 of JADDOH010000201.1, forward strand.
CCATTGACTCACAAACATGAATTTTAAACAGGTACATTTCTATTAAAATATTCAACATTTTATTGCAGCATCCACCCATAACTCATGTGCTGTTTTTTGTTCAAGGAAAGCAGCTAGGCCCGCGGTGCAAGAATGCTAATGTTCTCCCAGTTATCGCGGCCATTAACATTTAATTAATGTAAATGATCATTTAATTTTTCTCTATTTTCGGTAATCCTATACGACAATAATTTAGGTTCAACGACTGGTGCGTGAATGCGTATAATAAATACTTATCGTCATTTATATATCGGGTGGCTTTAATTAAATCTTACGCGTTTTAATGTTCTCATTAAAACAGCCTACAGTGTAACTCGGTTTGTTTTTTTTTTTATTAAAAAATCATTTTCACATTTCTCAAACAGCGATGTAATAAACACTATTAAATAAATTATAGTACGTTTCGAATTTCATCTTTACATACTCGTATTTCAAAGTAGCCGATTCAAAAGTAGACTGCCCCAAACATACTCAGACGATATGAGTACAATACGAATATACAATAGTGATGGCCATACCGTTATTTTAACTGGTTATTTTAGGTACAGTTATTTAGGATTTGTATCTGATTGTACAGATGATTGGTAACTAAGATGTAACCGCCGTCTAGTGCAGATGGTTGCCCGTCGAATTGCTAAAAGTAAGTTGCCAATCATAGATGCAATCAGTTACAAATCTCAAAAAACGGTTAGTGTGTCACCAGTTAAAATACCATCACTAATATTCAATCTGTATCAACCGGATCTGACCCAATGTTTAGTTTTCTACGCTGCAACACAAACAAAACTCTGGATCTATTTTTCCATATAGCTTTCCAAGGCTAGTAAGGAGCCGGTTGTATGGACTTGGTTTCTAATAATTTTTCTTCGTTTATTTTTGCACTTTCTACCAATGAAACAACGCGTTTTCTTAAAAATCTGTGCTTTAAACGAACTATTACCAACCACACAAGTTGATACAACCGGCCTTCCAAGGAACTTTTTTAATACCAAAATCACTGCAATTAAATAAAACTTTATCATGTGACCATTACACCAATAACACATAGGTAAATTTTAGTACAATCCATCCTATCTCCCCCTGTCCCATCTGCAATTACTCACATGTCACACAAACTTCACTCGGCTGTTACTTTGTTGATCTATGGTTTGTTTTCATACTGTTGTTTAACTTACTACCAAAAATCTGTTTGATTTTCCAAATAAAATTAAATTTTGGTTTCGGCATTCTACCTATATCGTTTACAATGTGCATCACATCTCCGTACGATTACGGAGCGCACGAACATTATTTTACTATCTCTTCTCCATCAAATACATCGATTAAATTCCATAAAAAAATACTAAACCGACCATTAAAGATATTCCGCTTTTGATCGCGCGCGAATACGAGTATGTAAATGATCGGTGCAACACCTATGTTTTCTTTCAACAACCGCCGCGTCGGCCAGTTACGCGGATGTGCAAAAAATACCGTCGATGTCGGCCGACGCTCGATTTTGTCATTTTTCGGTCGCGTCCCGACCCATCGATCATCCGAGTTTCCGTCGCGAGGGACGCGATCGCATCGCGTCAGCTTCTGTTGCGCTAGGATTACGCTACGCCGAAGGTAGCGAGAGCGCGGCCCGCGCCTCCCGCCAGGAGGCCGAGCCGCCCGCGGCCCGGAAGGCACCTAGCCGAGGGCGTCGTTTCTACCCCCGCCGGACGAAATCCGATCAACGACCGACGGGAGCTTTTTCCTCGGCGCACCGCCTCCGAAGGCCGCGCGACTCGGTGGAGCCCGCGTACCTGTTATTCCTTTTTGTGGCGGCCCCGACAATGGCGGCCGGCAGCTGCCCGGAGCCCCAAAAAAACAACCCGAAAAGTGCTGATTGCCGTGCCATTTACAGAGATAATTATTTTTTGGAAGAGCCGCGCCGCGCCTCGCTTCAGCGGGAGATAAATGAAACGCCAAATGCAAGAAATGCGCTTTTTATTCCTTTCTTTTGTATGACATTCACCGGGGAGTCCTAATTCTTCAGCGTCGCTCGAGGCGCTCGACGGGATAAAGGCGTCGTCTGTTGCCTTAGAGAATATTGCTGCTAATTTGACCGAATAGATTGCTTTTCATCGTACAACTGCTACTAATATTTTTTCAAAAGTTTTCTACTTCTTTATACCTACTATATATCACATGTGTAAAAATGTACAGAAGTGAACTCAGAGAGAGAGGGAGAAATGAGTCACAGCGGAAGAATGTCCCCCCTTGCATAATAAGGTACATTTAACTGCAGTTTTAGTATTTATTCTCGCATAATTGAATCTTCTGGTAAAAAAGGGTATTTTTAAAAATTTTGTTCCAACAGGAGTCTCAAGTAAAAACGTCTTATAATAAAGCGTGACTAAAGCCTTTTGTGTCCGTTCCTCCTGTCTCCATCACTCGCGTCATACATTTCCACCTCTAATACGTTATAATCAACGTCTTTAGGACCTAAATCTGTTTCCGGGACCATAAAAATTAACCAAAATAGTGAACATTTGATGTGTTTATCTCAGTAGACGTTTTAGTGTCTGGTACCCACCTAGTTCTGTTTAGGAGCTAGTCTGCCACGTGGCTGGCGGTCCCGCGTGGCCGGCGGTCTCACGGAACCACCCTCAACTAGTTGGAGATCTGCTGTTTGTCGTCCGCCCCTGGCCGCACACATGGCTGAACCGCACTCGCTATAATAAACTATTTGTGTAGAGCAATTTTCGTAAAGATTTTTTTATATTTAACTGTAAATTTTAATTTAACTTTAATTTTTTTAATTTACTGTAATCCTACATTGATATATTTTTTGCGAACTTAATATGATTTTATGAAAATGTGCGATTTCAGTGTTTTCTTATCTTATAATGAACAAGTGAATGAGTTTGTGTACTTGGGAAGTATGGGAAGAAAGACGGCATGGCTGAGAACGATATCGAAAGGAGATGGGGATAACAAAGTAAATAGTGCTGTGAATGCCATTGTGGCCAATAAGAACCTGTCAAAAGAATCACTACCTACTAGCGGTAGATAATGGCGTTCTAGTGCCAACTCTGATGTGTGGAAGTGAATCCTGGAATTGGCAGAAAAGGAATGAAAATATAAATAATTCGGTGGAAATGCGATCATTAAGGCGCTTGTGTGAAAAATAGTGTCGATCGAGTGAGGAATGAACAAATTAGAATTAGATGTAATACTGACTGTAGTGGGGTGGACAGTAAAGAAATGAGTGCTGAGATGGTTTGGTCATGTAGAACGCATGAGCGAGGAAAGGATGGTTAAGAAAATATATGGGGCGAGTGTTGAAGGCAACAGGAATAGAGGGCGTCCGCGAAAGACCTGGCATAATCAAATACTACAAATATTGGAATATGGCCCTGTCAAAAGCCTCAACAGTGCCTTGCATGAGAAGATGTATGTATGTAGCCGAAGAAAAAATGTACCAAGATAGAAGAATACAGCGTTCTATCCTCTCTACCTACCCCTGCGGGGAAACGGCGTGATGGTTAGCAATAATGTTTCTGAGGCACAGTTCCGTATCTGGAGAGTAAAGCGTAGTGATGATGGTCAAACCGTTATTTCAACTGGTCACACTCGATACAAATCTGATACAAATTCGAAATTTGTATCAGATTGTGTCGATGATTTGTAACTGAGATATAACTAGTACCGAAGGTTGCCCGTAGATTTGCGAAAACTCAGTTACCAATCATTGTTTCCAGACGAAACCTCGAAGTTTCAATGTCCCGATGTTATACCAGGTCAAGATTGTCCCTCCTGATGCCAAAGTTAAGGCGTTTTAATCCCATCGTGGACTATTCGAGTTAGTTCGAAAATAGAACAAAACAAAAATATTCACGTGACATTTTTCATAACCACAGCATTTTTTTTCATTTCATCAATAAAAAAATGTTTTGAATTATATAAAATAATTTAAATAATGTCAGTGCGGCATGCCCTTAGCGGCCCGGCTCGTTCTGTGTGCTGCTGTGTTCCAAGAACTGGGATCCTTCAAATGAGCCCGTGAATTAGAATACATCCATCCCACTCCGACACACGCAGCCGGCCATCGCCGTTTCTCCGATTGTGTTGTAAACTGTTATACAATAACATTCGGGGCCAGATTTCTTCTTGGAAAATGTAATATGTGGTAATGTGTGTGCTGACGCGTGTTTTTTGTCGGCTGAGGTTTTTGCATCTCCCTTCCCTTCCATCCCTCAGCTAGTGTTTAATTTAAAATCGTGCCCGACGTGTGCTTTATTAATGAGAACCGTGTTCCTTAATGAGAACCTGATAAAGTCACTTATCTCGGCAACTGTCGACTTTCTCCAAAATATAAAGACTATTTTCTATTCGAAATTATTGTCTATCTCCGATCCGACTCCCCCGAACGTTTTGCTACTAGCTACGAGACATCCTGTGTGCGCCAAAATATACTGCATACGCAACAGACTCGCTTCGAAAACCCGTCAAATGAAATCTAGATTTAGTGATGCGAGTCTATTTAAATTGTGGCCTAAATGCAGGTAGCTCCTTTCTGGCCGCCCATAAATACTGCAAAAGAAATACAAATTGGCCAATTACACATTATGTCGGCTACACGCTCCGCTCAAAAAGTATTTGAAACCACCTGTCGTAAAATTTAAATATCGCCAGTGTGTACGTTACGCCTTGCGTCCGAAAAAGCGGACACTTTTTCTTTTAAATTTGAATATAACGCGCGGACTATGTGCGTAAGTCGGGTAGACAATAACCTCGTTGTATATTTTTATGAGAGTGTATAAACCATTCTTTATGACCAAATGTTTCCAAAGTTTGTTATATGAGGTGCTGTAAAGTACCCCTAAATGTTATTGTTACTTGTGTGACTTGACACTTAAGTTGCCCTTGTTATCTATTTACCGTCCCTTTTTATGGCCGCGGGTTCACGTAACAAGATCTAATGTTTCATAACGTTGGCAACTATGACTGCAATCTTAATTTTGGTTTGTATAAATGTAGTTGTGTACGTACAAATAAATTATCACCATCCGTGTAATTTATCCGTATAAAGTCCGTATTTCAAATGTGGTCCATTAATACTACTCCCGCTAATAAATATTTCTTAATCGCGCTAAAAAAACGTTTATCTAATTATTAATAAAAATTTAAGTCGTTCTACGTACAATTAGGTATCCAAAAATACATTTTGAATATTGGTACGATGATATTTATATCGCGTAAATAATATTGAACGGGTAACGAATGATTAGTGGCCCTTTTTGGTCCTGCAAGACTAAACCAATTAATCAAAAATATTATTTGTTTTCTTCACTGTCTTTCAAAATCCCATTTATATGGCTTTGTGTTGATGAACCTATTTTTAATGTTATTAAATTTTTTGTTGATATTAAAAAGCTGCCTTCAAATTAAATTAATCAGTGAATCGAATCATTACTTACCGAATATACCTAATATCTCCAATCATTCACCAAAGCATTGCGGACCCGCTTGTTAAGTATTTGCCTACACTTAACTTTAACTTGTATATCTACATATATTCGCATTTGATAGTCAGACATGTGTACGAGCAAAAGGCACGATGCCATGGACCGTTCTCGTCCTGCAAACAAAGTCGGTTGTTCAAAACACCCGTCGGTATGACAGACTTGAAATCCAGTTGAGCGGGCTTTAATAAATAACCTCGCTGAACCCATCATTCAACCAACATGTAAATGACTGAAGTTTTTTTGTAATTAAGACGAGTTTAATGTATTTTTATTATTTTACGCGAAGCGCCGCGGCCGAAGTCGCATTTACCAGTTGGGACTTCTTCCGAGAAGCGAGATAGGTCCCATCCCGCCGAGGCACGCCGCGCCGCGCCGGGAATCACGGATATCGTCATGCCCGGCTCGGGGCATATCGCGAGGCCTCACAAAAAAGGACAAGCCTCTAGCGGCGGCGGAGTCTCGGGCAAAGGGGAGAGGGATCAAACATCCGCCGACACTTTATAGCGGTTACATTCTTCTTATAGCCCCGCACACCCACACCGGGCTGCTCGTACACATACACGCGCGCCGGCGCGTATCACGTAACGTTAGTGCACTAAAAGCACAGCTTTACCACTGCTCTTCTCGGAAATTAGTCAGTGTTGCGCCGCGTAATAATGTACCCTTTTGACGGTCGCTTCGGACTACTTAACGAATTAATCCGCCATTCCTTTCTCGTTAGTTGTCTCATTTTATATCTCGCCGATTGTTCTCTCGAGACTACGAATTTTTTCTTTCGGCGCGAGTAGGTGCGTGCCGTTGAACGCAACATTTTATGAACAAATGAAATCACAGAAAGAACGATCGCTCACATCTTGTTTTTGATGCGTCGGTGTAGCTGTTTTCTTTGGACAAAAATAAATAGGTGACGAATTATTCTTCTTTAGAAGTGATACGTACATATAAATCTGATGTCTTCTTCGTACGTTGAAAATTTCAGTTATAGACAAAACAAACTTCATTAACTTTTCAGTTCCTTTAATTCTGTTTTAAAGTACTGAAAAGCCTCGTGAAACTTTTACATAGCGACGTATTGTCCTTCACAGAATTTCATTTTTTTGATTAGGTACGAGCACACTAATTACTGGAGAGCATGTTTAAACAATAATTGACGATACGAATGAAGCCTGTCGTGTAAAAAACAGTTACAATTTAAATTTTAACATATTTTGCTACTAATTAATTAGCTGACACAACTCTCGTCTAATCCACATTCATTATTCTTCTTATCGTGCATGCTCGACGATAATAGAGACTTGTTTTGGCTCATGAGACTCGGAAGTCCGCAATAGATGCCATCCATCCGATGTGCTGGGGATTCGCCTATCTACTTCTTGTAGGTATGTTGACATTACCACCCATTTACCTCTTGATCTTCCCCTTGACTGAGCACCTCCAGGTGGGTGGGTAGGTTGCTAGCCGCTCTCGAGTTCCTCCGCTTTTTCACGTGTCGTTTATCTCCACTGTGAATATCATACGTCGTACATAATACAAAGTGCGATGTCAGCAAGTTAATCGAACCGGGGTTACACACGTTCGCTTGTTTGTTTATATTTTCATTTTCATACACTCCATTCCCTCCGAGATCAAAGGGCCGGATGATATACAAACAGCTGTCATTGTACCTATACCAGAATATTATTATGACGTCTCTCGCCGCTTCTATGTTACTCTGTGCGCTGTAGGACGGACTAATCGAGCAACTCCTAGCAGAGAACGGCTAAAAGAACTCTTAAGGTTTCCATTATGACGATTAGCCCGTGCCACGAACGGCTTCGGATGAACTTTTCCAGCAACGGTACAATAATTTCAATCGGTCTTCAGGGCCGTCGCCACGTGGAATTTGAAATGAATTGTATTTTTTATTTTTGGTTTATGTTAATTATTTGATTTAACATAAAGGTCACGGTATTGGCTTTATTGGAAAGATAACATTTATGCCATTAGTGTTTAAATTTGGGGTGTTTTCTACAGGTTTGTTTTTCGAATTGGCATCAATTTTTTCCCAGTGACAGCCAATTTGACAGCTGACAGTTGATTTTTGCTCAATTTGATTTGCCATTTCACCATGAATAAACTTACGTCAGAACAAAGCTTTCAAATTGTTCAAATTTATTTCGAAGATCGCGGTATCGTAATCACATTTCAACACCAATGGCGTAAAATTATCTTTGACATAAAGCCAGTACCATGGCCATTGCCACGATCTTTATGCGTTTTATTTCATTTTAAAGTTCCAAAGCTCTAAAAAAACCACCCTATACTTTTAATTGTACAATAAATATATTAATACACGGAGCACAGAAATACCACGAGGCACCACATATGTATATAGATTTGTATCAACTATTTACTGAATGCGTGTAATGTACTGCTATCGAGAGATTTCCGCCCGGCGGCTTGGCGCCATCCGACCGCGCTCGGCTACTCGAGACTCGAGATTAGCGCATTCTTTCTCCTAGAGAGCTCTAGATTCGTCTCCGCTCTACCTTTCCTCGGTGCCAGGTGCAGTGACGAATGTCAGCTGTCAGATGAATACTCGCGCCATTTCACCGCGGCAACGCGGCTGGTGCAATCACCCATACCCTCGCTGATTGACAAACGGGATAACTAACATTTTTAAAAAAATGACATTCGCTTCATAACCAAACTGCGTAACTAAACCTTATCGTATGATGATCTTTGCTCTCACTCCTATTTCAACTATCAAAGCAGTATCTTAAGCTAAAGCCGCATTTAAACATTCGCATTGAGACAAATCACTCGAAGAAGCGCGAGTCGAGTATGTAAACACTGGGCTCTTCAATCGCCGCTCGCGACGCTCTCTTCTTTGGAGGTTTTTGAGCTCGAGTTCAAAATGGAATGGACCAACGAGTGCACTTTAACATTTCTGGAACTTTACCAAACAGAGCCAATGATTTCGTAAATAAATTAAAAATTCACTTTGCCTGAACCCGCACTGCAAATTAGGGAAACCGGTGCACTATGGGCGAAATTGGGGCGCTAGCAAGAAAAAAATAATATCGCCCGAAATAAAGCAGTAAAAAAAACTTTTTAATTATTTTTTAATAAAACTAATATATGTTCAACTTTTTAAATAAGTAAAACATTTTTCAACCGCGGATAATCTCATAAACTAAATTTGAGATATTAAGAGAAAAAATAAAATATCTGAGTTTTAAAAAATACTTATTTTTTTGTCGATTTTAAGTACGAGTATTCTAGGTACAATAAAAAGAAATAAAATTACAAGTAATATATTACACTTCTTTTTTATAGAATTTATTTATTCGAAAGATATATCACATAAAAACTGTGTAAGTAATGGATCAACTGAACAAGATATTTCGATTCAGTATATATTTAAACAATAAAAACTTAAAATGATTTAAATAAAACACAAATTTAAATTAAATATAGATAGTCATCAGTAAATAAATATATTTATTAATCGATATCAGATGGTTCCAACAACATCGCAAAACGTGTCCTTTATTGTTACATCGGAATCTTCTGAATCTGGGTATCATTCTTTTTATTTATTTTAATAGCATCGTATGCAGGATAAATATTTGCCCATCGTTCTTTGGAACTTTATTGAAGAACTATATATGTATTGATGCTTGGCAAGTTGCAGGTCAGAAATTAACGCCAATGCTTCCTCAGCTGTGTACGGCGTCAATCCTATGGTTTTTGGAGTTACCGCATTTCTCATCCGCCGAATGGTTCTGGGTGTACTAATTGTTGCTTTTTAATGACATCTGCAATGGACCGTTTTCCATGTAGTCTATATTCTCTGATCACGGCAAGAAAGTGCTCTTGTGGGCTCTTTTGGCAATCTTTAGCTTATCACCCTTCGATCTCGGTCCACTTAAATCAAATAATTTATTTGGTCTTCCTCGCGCAAGATTGGACTTTTGTATTGAAATATGCGATTTAAGTAAAGGCAAAATATTATGTTCTTTTGATAACCATAATGATTACTTCTGTACAAATGTTGTATAACACAGTTTGTTTTTTCTCCAGAGGTGAGTTGTGAAATGAATGAAAATACATCTTGATTTTTTTATGTATTTTGGTGGTAAGTTCGTTATATTTAATTTATCAAATAAATATTTTGTAAGTGCATACCACTCGCAATAACTTCCATATTAAAAAAATAAAAAAACTTATTTTACTACGAAACGACACGTCCTTACGTTCTGGGTGGTTCTGGTATCCAAATCTTGACTGACGCTGAGCGCGGTTGCCATGTTGGATAATGTCGAGTTTGCGATGTTACCAAGTGTATGCCGTGTAATATTATATAAAACTTTCAACGGATTTTAATAATTTAGTTATTTTTTGATGTTATCACAGTGAAATAAAGGTAAAATGGCTCTACGACTTTTGTATTTTTTTCCTGCTAGCGTTGTATGAAACCGCCCACCGTGCGGTGGTGGAATTAAAATCAAAGAAAACGTATGGCTACTTTTCGCATACAATACGCAAACATTATTTAAATAGGGTGCGGGAGAAGATGACGCCTATAAATCAAATACGCTCTGCTTCTGAAGTCATGGAATTTTTTTGGCGGCAGTACACGAATCTGAAATTATTAAAATTTCTGCGGCGTACAATACAAACTCAACAAACATGGTGCGGAAGCCGCCACAATTTCGACGTCATCCGCCGGCTGAAATACAACTGAGCACTCGGCGAATGTGCGAGCGGGTAGTTCGTCGAATGTCTCGACGAGCGGCGAGGCGAGGCGAGAGCGCGAGTGTGTAAACCCCGTGTAATAGTCCAGATCGTGTGTCAATTCTGTGATCACGCTGTTCCCCCATCGATAAAATATAAACAAATAGTCCATCACCAGACTGCGGAGCTGCTTTCGGGATGCTAAGCGAGCGCAGGTCACAGGTGCAGCCACCATCAACGCGGGCAGACTAAACATTCATCGGCTCTTATGATTCACGATGCATGTATACAAGTATCCTGTCTGGCGATGTTAACGGCCTGAAACTTTTTAATAACCTTTCGTGACTTATATTAGCCTTATACGTTTTCTTTCGCGCTTGGATTTTCTTTGTATTCGCACGTTCATTTCGTAAACAATTCAATGCAAATTTATTATTCAATAATTAAGATAAATTATGTCTCACAAAGATGAAGCTATTTATATGAGAAAGTATGCATGGAAGTGTTTTTGGACGTTTTTAGGGCTTTCAATCTATCATTGGCTTGACTTAAGTGATCACTTTACACAATGTAACGTTCACCTATTCCACTGATGACCGGCACCACATATTTGTGTACATCGCTTACTTTATTCGATACAACTACGCTGTATCCATCTAGGATTAAAATTTGTCATTCCCATGAAATCGTAAATACAGTTAGAAAGATAGCTTCGTCTCCATGAGACTGCTGTAATAATTTATCTTTATTAATGATGATTATTGTGGGAACTAAATCCAGTAATTGTGTTCTTATAAATTTGAGCACCCTCAAAAAATGTTATATTATTCAGTCATGAGTACATATCAAGAATTGCAACAGTTGCAATTGCGCTTGTAAGGCGTCTGATACACATGCTTATTTAGTGGCACGTGAGCATGCACAGTATCGACTTTGATAGTGGCATGCTTATTAGTGGCATGTGTGTACGCACATTGCTAGAAATGAGCATGCCACTGCCATTCACCATAGAGAAGGGATATCTTTGGAGCATGTGTGAACAGACTTGCTTATTTATGAGCATGCTTATGTCATTCGCGCGCTTCGCGGCTAGTATTATCAATGCGATTTTCTCAGTCCGCGACAGATGAAACAAACATGGCGCGTTGGGGAGATGATAAAACATTACTTTTCGTGACTTATTATAGGAATCACGAATGTCTGTGGAATACTCGGTCACCGTTGTGTAAAAATAATATAGTGAGAAATAATGTTACGAAACTTTATTAATAGGCATGAATGATTCAAATCTTACAATAAAAATTATATAAACTAAAATCAAAAATGTGCGGATGGAAACTCGGGAACTTTTTTGATTTATTGGTTCACTTGAATTTCCTATTTCAGTTTGCAAAGTTTCCATTTTGAACAAGAGCGTCTCTATTCTATGACAAGAGCGTGCCACTAATAAGCACGTGTGTTTGATTGTTAGCTTTGGGCATGCTTATTTATGAGCATGCCTCTAATAAGCATGCCAGTAGTGAGCAAGTGTGTACAGTTGTTAGGGCATGCTTATTAGTGGCATGCTCATTAGCATGCCACTAAAGAAGCATGTGTATCTGTACCTTATCGCCATAAGCAGAGCTGAGCACTACTCAAGGCTCATGATTCGTCACAATATCTCGTTTGGCTTTTATTTTAAACAGAAACAACTGCCAATGAAAACACTGTGGCCGATATTTCGAGTGCATTTTGGTTCATAATTTCCCGTCTCCATCTTCCTGATAAACACTAATATTATTTTCGGCAGTCCATTATTAATATGCGCGTTTTATTCCGCCGATTTCATCACTTCCTAAAATACACAGTCCAGAACCTCATTGTTCTCGAAATGTTGTTATTCAAAATCCGGAACTGTTTATAAATCACATCGAACCACAAACAGTTAATTTATAAAAATATATATTTTACCACAGCTAAGAATTAGTATTATTAAAAGATAACTGGTTTTTAAATTACAGTTTTATTTTACCTTATATTATTATCTCGTACCTTTAGAAGTAAAACTCATTAAGGTCCGGTTGTATCAAGTTGGATTAAAGTAAAAGTTTAAAGCATAGATTTTTAAGGAAACGAGTTGTTTGATTGGTGGAGAACGCAAAAATCTATGCTTTAAACGAAATATCCATAAACCGAGTTGGTGCCACCGGCCCTATGTGACATTGCAGTAGTTTTGAGATAATGAGATTTAAACATTCAAAATGTGATATTAAAATTATGGAAAATGTTCCAATTATGAGTTTTACCACTAAATAATTACTATAAATATTAGGTCCTTACATATGAAATTCACGTTTTGCCGTACTGGCAAATTTGATCTCAAATATCTTCTCTTTGGTTAGGAATTCCAAATCCAAATTTATACAGCTATTTACTCATGTATTTGTGTTTTGAAAATTATAATTCATTTGTTTTTTCCTCAATTGTTTTTTTTTTTGCGTCACTCAGTTTACAAAATGAAAAACTTGAAATATCGCGTTATTTACGAGTACGAGTTCCACCGTAGCACCAGGCTGCAGAAACGGCTCGAAGGATTAATGATGTGTATGGCGACGGTGCCGCAAAAGAAAACACAGTGCGTTTTTGGTTCCAACGTTGTCGTTCTGGAAATTTCGACCTGCAGAACAAGCCCCGTGGACGGCCGGAGACCAAAGTTGATAATGAAGAATTGAAGGCTATTGTGGAAGCGATCCATCGCAAACCACATCCGAGTTAGCTGCAGGCTGCGGTGTTAGTGATAAAACTGTTTTAATCCACTTGAAGCTAATTGGTAAGGTGAAAAAGCTTGAAAGGTGGGTACCTCACGAATTGAGTGAAGCAAATCAATAACGCGCGTTGAACTGCCTCTTTTGGGCATTACTCAAACGCGGCACAATAATGAAGGGATTTTAAATCGAATCATTACCTGTGATGAAAGTAGATCCTGTACGATAATCGGAAGCGCTCATCGCAATGGCTGAACCCTGCCGAACCAGCCAAACCATGCCCCAAGCGAAAATTGACTCCAAAAAAGTTACTTGTGAGCGTTTGGTGGACTAGTGCTGGTGTCGTTCACTACAACTTTCTTAAATCTGGCCAGACGATTACGGCAGATGTCTATTGTCAGCAACTGCAAACCATGATGGAAAAGCTAGCTGCTAAACATCCGAGGCTGGTAATCGCTCTAGGCCACTGCTGCTTCATGGTAACGCTAGACCACACACTGCACAACAGACGGCTACCAAATTAGAGGAGCTTCAATTGGAATGTCTAAGACATCCACCGTACTCTCCGGACCTTGCCCCAATAGATTACCATTTTTTTCGAAATTTGGATAACTTCTTGCAAAGGAAAAAATTCAACTCCGATGGGGCAGTCCAAACCGCCTTCAAAGATTTTATCGATTCCCGTCCGAATGGTTTTTTAAGTAAAGGGATCGATGAACTACCTATGAGATGGCAAAAGTGCATAGATAGCAATGGTACATACTTTGATTAAATAAATATATTATAATAAAAAAATCGGCTTTATGTTCCTCCCATACTAAACGCCAATTTCATATGTAAGGACCTAATAGACAGAATATTCACTTACTGATTTTTATCTGGAATAGAGATGGAAAAAATATGAATGTTTGTATTCATAACTCATTTTGGCCAATGTTGCAGTTCGTGAGTTTTTACCTCTAAAGGGCCAATACTTTGGCTATTATTAAGGTTTCAAGTTTGTCTAGTATCACAGTGGTATTTTTGGTCTGAGAACGAATAAATGACTGGTCCGCCGTAGATTCAGTAGGTGTCAACTTGAACTACATATGTACATTTACACTTTTATGAACTTTCTAAACTTGCGCTCAATTTTCACTATGTGTCTATCCCTTACAAAATCATGTTACCTATAAATTTATATGACCTTGTTTCCTGTAAAATCTCGAATTCAGTACATTATAAATTAATAATCCTCGATGACTGCATTAATTTTTTTTTTTTGGAAATTGCTGCCTTTGCTTTTATGTCCCACATTTTTATCATCCCGAAAGTCTCGCAACTAATGCGTCATCCACAAATTTAGTAATCTAACATGAAAAATGTACCTAAAGTACCTATTTTGTGTCGGTTTTCTGTTTTCCCGCTGAAATGTGAATGGCCCGTCGACTAATTAATGTATGTATCCCTCTTCTTCAAATGTTTACCGAACATTCGTCAAGGATGAACATGTTTACAAGCTCTCTGTACAGAACTGAACAAATATAGCGCGGGCCACTTGAAACTTGAAATACTCGAGATTAACACTGAGCTATTTACGGGGCTATTACACCTCGTGTGTTCCAATAAGCTATTATCCACATGCGAGTGTCCAAGCCGTTCGTGGTCCACTCAAATAGCTATTCAGTATACCTCTGGTGCATCCATTAGCTAATGACTTCACATTCAAAATTGACGTATTTAACACGAATATGTTGTTTCAAAAGGCCAATGCGTGAACATCTCGTACCAATGTTTTTATGTATTTTGTTAACATGGCAAACCGGTAAAAGTACACAATACAAATAAATAATAAATTCTCAGAAAAAAAATAAAAATTTAGTTAACAAAATATATAAAAACACTAGCCGTACCCCGTGAAAAATTACGGAACATAATTTAAGTATTATTTATTTATTTATACATAATAAAATAAAAAGCCTGTCAAAAGTCGTACGTACGAGGCGTAAATTAACGGTTCACGCCTTAGTTGAGTCCTTACAATGTGTAGTTATATATGTATAGTATATTTTTGATGGTTCGCGGAGAAGCGGTGATAGCTATGTCGGTTTATCGCTGCGTTGTCGTATGCGGGTTCGAGGTTTTTTTTAGTCTTAGTGACTTCGGGACAGACAGACAATGAAATAATTATATTTAGATACCTTCATAAAAAATACACTAAATAAACAAAAAGTTTTGGAAAAATCAAGTTTGTTGTGCAAGCAAAGTCAGACATTGGATCCCAATAATCTCTGCATTGCGGAACATTGTGAAACTAAATGTAGAAAAAAGAAAAAATACTAGCACAAAAAAAAGCTCTCCGAAGATTTTTTAAATTTAAGTACTAAAAAATTTGAATATTATATAAAAATATTCAAAAATTATCATCTCTTTCATTTGCACATGTAGGGGAAAGTGGGGGAATACAGCCACCTTAAGGTTTAATAGCATATAACTTTGTCATAATGTTTTTTTTCGTAAACAGGGTAAAGAAAATTCAAACAATATATATTTATGAATCATTTATTTTTAAAATTGTGTCAAAAAAACGAATAGGTTAGCTTAAATTTATTATATTCCAAAAATCTGTTTAGTGGCGTCATTCCCCCACCATGTGGGGTAATTTGGCCACTGGGTTGGGGTAATGAAGCCACTATATCCTTCTACAAATAGTTCGAACAAAAATAATGTATTTGTCATGTTCATAAAGAAATAAAACAAAATCTTGAACTTAATTTGAAATTACAACCTCGAGCAGAAATCACAAATATAATTATCAGGTTTATCTTGCCCCGAACACAAAGAATGAGCCCATTTTGCACATAAAATACATCTAAACCACAATTCATTATCAATACCAAATTCCGTACAAAGTATACATTGGTTTTCAATATTTTCTGGATTTATGTCATCAAGCTCGTCATCATTTAGAAAACCTTTTAGATTTGGTTCGTCTTCTCCTGATGTGCTAAAGGTTATTTTTCGTTTCATCCTCCTCGCCAACATTTTCTTAGCCTTTGATTCTTTCTGTTTTAGAGTTTTGCCTTTTTTAGTTTTTTTCTCTTTTTTCATTATTTCTTTCAAAAGCTTTGTTTTTTTCTTTTCTTCTTTTTCTTCTAGTTGTGTCTTCATTGGAGTCGCCGTTAAGATACCAGAATGCTGTTTTCTAGTATTAGTGGAAGCACTTTGAGAGACTTTCGGAATAGGAGCAATTTCTTCTATCCCAAAATAAGAACAAGACTGAATATTTTGTGCTTGGGGATCGATATTATGTAGAGTTATAGAACTGTTACCGATAAGGGTAGATGTGGATGGAATAATTGCCTGCGGAATATTTCGCTCACCAAGAACAGTCCTATTTATTGGAGATGAAATATTATCATCTTGTTCTTCTTGAACAATTATTGGCATCTGATGTTGCGCTGGAGCAAAATCTTCGCTAGAGAATTTATTGACGTCTAATGGACTAATACCACATGTAGCAAATCCTTTCGAACCCTTATCTAAGGGCGCAATTCTTGAATATGCTTTATTAAAAAGACCCGCCAAATCATATGGTGTTATCTTCTTGTGGGCAGATGATTTTAAGAACATGTCGCACTCTCTATTAAAAGCTGATTTTAATGGGCCATAGAATACCACATCCAACGGCTGCAAACGATGAGAGGTGTGGGGTGGTATTGACAGAAGTACGATGTGGTTTTCTTTGCAAAAGTTGTAAATCTCAAGTGATATGTGACTCGAGTGGTTATCTAAAACGAGCAATACTGGCCTTTCTAAATTGGGCTTGACAAAAATTTCTTGATTTATCCAGCCGTTTTTGGAAATTTCATACAAAGCACCATCAGGGCCATCTTTTTTTAATAAGGGGTTCATTCGTTGTCTCGGAAAAATGAACATTGGAGGTATGAATTCTCCGGCTACATTAAAAGCACAAGTAACCGTGATAGTTTTTCCTCGTTCCCAACTTGTTACCGCTCCAATTTGTTTTTGCCCCTTACGACCTAATATTTTTGACGGTTTTTGCACGGTTGAAATGCCGGTTTCATCGACATTGTAAATCCTGTTCTTAGGAAAGCTGTATATTTCCATTAGTGATTCCAAATTATTGAAGAATATTTTCACTTCCGTTTCGTTGAAGGCCTGTATTCTGTTTATACTAGTAGCCTCCGGTGATCTCAATGTTACTATTGGGTTTCTACGCAAAAACCCATAATACCAGTCCATTCCTGCCTCACGCTTATTTTTATTAAATTTGTTGGCAATGCCATTTTTTTCAGCGAATTCAAAAGTAACTCTTCTCAATTCCCCAGGTATTAGACCAAAAAACATTTTTGACAAAGATATAATATGATCGGCGATCCCTTTTTCTTGTTGAGAGGTAAAAATCGGATTTCGGCCAAGATGTCCTTTTTCAATATTCCCAGTTTTAATACGAGAACGAAGTGTTGTCCTCGGAATTTTGAAAGTAGCTGCAGCCTTTTTTGCCGACATAGTTCCATCATTAACAGCTGCTACCGCATCTTTTAGTTGTGATTCCATCCATGAACACTTGCTTGTAACTCTTTTGTAAGTTCGTGGCATCTAAAAAAATAACAATAAATGGTTTTCGGGCGAAAATAAATTTAATTTTAAAAAAATGGGGTAATCGCGCCATTGGCACAATTACCCCACAGTGTGTGGCTTCTTTACCCCATATCTAGAACAACATAAATATTTTCAATTTATCTAACCTTAAAATAGTTTTGAGAACAACAAATACTATCAAATATACCTTAATAACTGATAAATCGATTAAGCATTTAGTAATTTGGATAGTTTTAAATACCAGTTAACTACTCACCGTTTTGTATCACCCGAATATTAGATGATAATTGACAAATTTCAATGATTTCACAACCAGCAACAAAATACACGTCCGACTTGTCACAAAGCGTTCGAGCGACTAACTTCACGTCGCTGCTCGCACTGTCGCATGCGTTAGCGACATCTTGTAATGAGTTGGAACGAGTTAGATGGGGTGGCTGCATTACCTGAGGTGGCTGTATTCCCCCACTTTCCCCTAATTTGATTAGGTATCTCTTTAAAAAACTTGAGATCTGCAACCGCGGATGTGAGCCTCAAAAAATCCCATCCGTATCCGCGGATGTTAAAAAATACGCATCCGCAACATCCCTAATGCAAACCATCTGAAAATATATCAGACAGATAAGCATATTCATTACCATTCCTGTGTAATCTGTTTATCGGTGGATATAAGGGGAGGGGGTCAGGTATTTTTTTTTTTGCATTTTATTGTTGAATGTATAATATCGCAAAAATATTGTGTCAAAATTTCAAGTCAATCGGAGCAAAATTGACGAAGTTGTGAACATTTGAGCGATGCTCAGACTGATTTTCTATACCTGCTCGGGCAGCTGAGGAACGCGCTTACCTGATGATTATTGCGCTATTGTATTGTAAGAGTTTTGAGACAAAGAGATGCTCTAGATCTTCTTGATGTAAGTATAAAATAATTGTCGAGTTTTATTTTGAATTTTATAGTGTGCAAAACTTTAAAGCGTTTTTCTGAAACTTGCCATTTTTGAAGTCCGTGTACGCCATAACTCAAAATGTACTGGACCAATCGTTTTGAAATTTTGCACAGTACTTCTTCACGCAATTTACCAGGTAACCCCGGGAGCTTTTTTTCTTTAAAATTATTAATTTGACAGTAACAAATTGGCCGATTTTTTAAGTGAAAATCGGTGTTTTGGCTCCCAAGTGCTACCAAAAACTGAAAAATCGAAAAAAAAATCTTCACGGCGCGGCGTTTCCTTGAGAAACATCTCCTTTAACAAGTGCATTTTGATTTTTTTGTTTCAGATGATTCTGTTTCGAGTTATGATGTACACCGCAAAACAACTTTTTTTCGAGGCGCCTCCGGAGATGCCTCTCGCTTAAATATAAATATTTTGCAATGAAAATTTTTAAAAATAATGTTAAATAACTTATTATTATAAAAAATTAATTAAACAAACTAGCACTAACTGTATCGCCAAAAAAATCTTGAAAACATGCTTTTTTTTCACCGAATTAACCAATTTTCAACGAATTCAAGCAGCCCATGAACTTTCTTCTGGTTTGGGTCTTCTGGGGTATTATGCCGTGTTATTACGACCTTTTGGCGGATCCCATTGCAGGGTCCATCATCAGGGCTGGACTGATGTGTATGATGTGTGGCTGTGTGTGATGTGTACACATCAGTCCTGATGATGGACCCTGCAATGGGATCCGAAACGTCGGCCAGAAAGGTCGTAATAACACGGCATAATACCCCAGAAGACCCAAACCAGAAGATTTTGAGTGGCCGCGAAAACCTAAGAACATTCTCAACCATGAACTATCAATAGTTATGGAGATGTGCAATTTCAAAGTTTGTAGTTTTTTTTCTAAATATTTCTGACTTATTTTTTGCCAAAGGTTGAACTATCATTACAGTAACTAATATCGATTATGAAAAATTCATTCGCTTCAATACAACTCAAATAAAGCTTGTAAAAAAAATTATATTAAAAATTTTGAAAGGTTTTTATTATTTTTTCGACTTGTTTTAAAGCGAATGAATTTGTCATAATCGATATGTTACTGTAATAATAGTTGTATATACTTTTTGCAAAAAATAAATCTGAAATATTGAAAAAAAATGCAAACTTTAATATTGCACGTCTCCATAACTTCTTGGTTGTCATGGTTGCTTGAACATTTTCGTCTCGTTATCAAGGCGGGAATCCACCTGTAAAGTTTTTGCTACTGGCTATGAGACACCCTGTAAAGTTTAATAGTAAACAACAAATTATATTTTAACCTTTAAATGCTTTATTACTCGTATCATGAGCATGAGATCATATTAAAAGTGTAAGTTTAGAATCTGTCAGTCTAGTTTTCCTGATTTACATTTTCAATTTTGATAATATTTTTCCATTTGTATCCACGTTTTCGTGCACCGAGTTCAGGTGCGAGGAACATTTCTCGATTCGGCCCGAAGATTTTTTCTAATGGTGTTTCTGGAATGTTCGGTACACCTTTACAAATCGCAGCCCGCAGTCGTTATAAATCGATTGGGTTCGTATCACTCCGAGATCGGTACCTCCCGCCACCGTCCGGCCGGGATTTTCTCAAAACAATTCCGCGCACAGATTGGTTATTCAGCTAGTCGTTAAGTGGCGCGGCCGAGGTGCCCTCGCTTCTCGAGCCGCTCCCCGGTCCATCAATCCGCTGCAGTCCGCGCTAACGGAGATGGACGTGCCTTCGAGTGTCGGCGACTAGCGACCATCCGAAGCCAGTCAGAGTTCTTTCCGGAACGACCTCGCGGACTCTGTTTTGTTGGCTAATTCGAGCATCAAGGAATAATGCGATTCTTCGCGTTTTTTAGATGAATTTATTTTTGTCTGTTTCTCTCAGTCGTTGTGCTTACCGCTAAGCATCCTGGTTCTTTAGGTTTGCTCGGGTCTTGTTTATTGCGACGTGTAGCGAGGTTCTGGTCATATCTCAGACTTGTTCTGTCCATCTTGAACTGTTCCCTTAAAGGGGTGCTTTAGAATGAGAAGAGAAGAATGAGAAGCTTTCATTATCTTTACACTGCTCTTGTATACAATTGTATTGTCGTATCTATCCAATTATTCTCTATATTGATCTTCTTATCTTGTATCTATTATTGTGATAATTGCATTACATGATTTTTGCTAGTATCTGTGCCCTGTTGCGATATTTCGGTTCATCACTGCGGCTAAGCGCGGTTGCCACGTAGTTCTAAATGGCAAACTGGCGGAGAACGAGTAAGTCCAATACGGAGACTTACGCTCGTAATTTGCTCCTGGGTAAGGAGCAAATTACTATTCGCTCTTCGCCTTTGTACATTCCCAATGATCACCAATTTCCTTAGATTGTAGAATTATTTTCCCGCATGTTGCGGAGAGCCTTCTTTAGTACGGTATTCTCGAGGAATGGTCATTCGTTCGTCGTGATTTTAATTAGGCCACAGGCAAAGGTTTTTGAATCAGAATAGTCCACGATTTTCATTAGTTAGAATCGGAGCACGTCCACGCAGCCCCGGCCGTATTCCTTCTCCGCTAATGTATTACAGTGACCGATCACGAATTAGGTATTAAGTGGAGCTCTGAACCGCGCCGACGCGCGTCGGTACGGAAGATCGGAGGTAAGGTCATTCGGTTAGCACATCGGGCGCGCCGGCCGCTCGGCGCTCGGCTCGCTCGCCCGGTCGCGCCCCTGATTAATCGTCCCGGTGTTTTATTGACAATCCGTAGCCGTCCGCCCGGCGGGTCCCCTTTGATCCGAGAACCGGTCCAGAGCGTATTGTCGCCGGCGCTGCGCGCTCTCCATCATTCGAGAGATAAGCCGCGAGCGGCTTCTAATGAACGGCCCGCGCACGCACACCACCGGCCGCCCCCCACCCGCTCCCAGCCGGCGGACACGTGGAAACTGTTGCTGGCTTCGGAATACATTAGTATCGCGGAACCTGCCGACATTCTCGGGAATGTTTTGCGCTCGAGAGAACCGAGTTATCGCGTCGCTACCACTGAGATTGTTGGAAATTACAATAATCGCTGTATCGCCAAAAGTCGAGAGCAAATTACTTTTAGATACGAGCTAAATCGGATAAGCCCGTTTATTGTTTACGATCACTATCAAACTCGCGATGTAGAAATATTTCGATCATTTGGAGCTCGATCGAGATCAATGGCCTTCGTCATTAGACGCGGTTTCCGAGAGCCGACTATAATTCCCGCTCTACAAAAACGAGCGCCTACTTTATGCGAACCTTTATCTCCATCACTCGAATTCTTCCAAACCCCATTTGTCATGTTGTATCCGAAGCTTTCGCTGTAATCGCCGAGTTTTTAATGTTTGGACAAACGTAAAATACTTCAAAGGAAACGTAAGCTTTATCTTTATTCGTTATGCCGAGAGTCGCGGTGTTTGATGTCTCGGCCAAAAGCTTTCATCATTACGGAGCTGTTTTTATTAACATATGTATATCTCTATACTCTCTTGCAGCTCCCCCTCTGCTTAGGTTACATAAAGCTTTCGATGGCTAGTTAAGAATTAAAATATCCGCGTACGTTTACTTCTAGACATTGACATCTGATCTATTGAGATATTTTTCAGTGATCAATTTGATTAAATAATATAATTATAAAGTTAAATACAATCTTTTATCCGCATGAAAAAAATGTTCCGCAATAATGATTTAGACAAATGATATGTTTTCAGTATGCATTATTTTAAGGAATGGAAACATGTATTCTTACCGATGAAATCATGTAGCAATGTATTTATTTATACGCCCTTAGGGTTTTTACACAGAAGAAATATAAGTTTACAAAAATAATAGTGCAATATACATCGTAACTTAAGTATGTTGAAATGAAAGAAAAGGCTAAGAAATTGAATAAGATAATAAATAATTAATACAGTGCAGGAAAGAAAACTCATTAGGTACGTATACAAAAATTAACAGAAAATATTTAAAAACTTTGTTGTTGTAGCCGGGCCTCGTGATCGAGGATCCCCTCGCCTTTTTAAACCACATGGTAAACAAAATAAAATAAAATTATAATAATAAATCACATTAAGTTCACAGGTACCTAGTTTATCATTTGCATGTTCACTTATTTTTAAGACCAGCTATGTTATTTATACCAAACGATTAGTGGTGGAATAAAGGTATATTAATTTTGTTTTAGTGATTCTTACCCCAGCACTCAAAAATAGAAGAGACGTATTTATTTACGCCCGTGTAATTACTTAATTAATTTACATTTACGACTTTTGCATTAGCAGATGAGACTTTTGGTAAGTAGTCGTGAATCTACATGGTCTAATTAATGTTACATGTTGAGTGTGAGGTATTTCTCACACTCAACGTGTAACATTGATTATAGGGAATTTATAAACACTTGTAATTTAAAAACCCAAAACGTGAAGCACCTATATATATTTGTCAACATCCAACAAATAAGTAATGGTGTATAAATGATTTTAAATCAAAATAGGTACATCAATATTTTGTTACATTATTATTTGTTGTCGGACCTCCACGATGTATGGTGTTCTAGAACATATCTCTTTATTTGATGTTGAAGTGACAGGCATGTCAAAAAGATTTCTATCGGGTGGTTTACCTGCCATTGCGATCTGGATTTTTGGCTAAAATATAAGTGTTTTATGAATATTATATAAAATATGTACTAAAATCAGTTTGTTTTACATATTATTTATATGTATATCTATTAATTTCTTCATGCGTACAGTTCAAATACTAAATTAAAACCAATATTTCCATCACAATGATAGAAATAACGACATTTGTGGGGTATAAAAGCAAAGGCAGCAATATCCAAAAAAAAATTAATGAGTCATCCAGGATTACTAAATTCGAGATTTTATAGGAAATATACCCTATAAATCTATATTGAACATGCTTTAGGAAGGGATAGATAGATACATAAAAATTTGTAATCCTCGGTGACTGCATTCAAAACATTTTAAAATTTGTTTGTATATTGCTGCCTTTGCTTTTCTACCCCACATATAACAGATGTATATTTTTAAATGTTGGAATAATAATCACTATTATAATAATTTTGCTACTTTAAGAATAAGGCGATTTATTCCTAACCTTGCCTGCGTTGTGGGAAGCAGCATTGAACTGTCTATGCAGACCCCATTAGGTGCCCAATTTGAGCGATCGTTTTGCGGGTATTTGGAAAATGATTTTAAAGGTAATCAAAGCCGGCCGATGATTGCAGATCCGAGCAACAATGGGCGCGGCCGAGTAGGTACTGCGGCTCTCCGGTGTGCCGAATTGATTTGACGGAGTTCCGGGAAGGTCTCTGCTTCAGGTACAAATTAAACTCGGCTCTGTTGACAAAGACCTCGGCCCCGCTTTTGTTTGGTTTTTGGAAATTCGCCGTTAAACCTGTTACACATCAACAATAAAACCGAAACGGTCGCACATAAGTTGTGCCGAAAACTTTGTGGAATCATCAAATCCTCCCTACGTTCCGCCGCATCGCAACAACAATGATCGCCAGCGATTCCGGGAAGTTTAATTTCGGCCCGGGGGTTCCACATTCGGTTGTAACAAGTGAAGCACCCCATTCCTCATACTTTGCATACTTTGGCCGCTACTTTCGTTTATGTCTTACTACCTGTCCGACGCATTCGAAAATAGACGGGACGCACTTATCCTTACGTACGCGTAAAGTTTGTGTGAGAACTGTCTAGAGACGTGTTAAATGTAATATTGATATCATTTTAGCGGAATGTTGGCTAGAATTTAATGTTTGGACTTGACACTCAATTTAGTAGATATATGTGAAACAAATGGTATCTTATATAATATTAGTGCTTAATTTATATGGTATTCCATATACATCACGTAAAATTGAGGAAGTGTACAGTTTTGTACAAGGTAGTTATATCAAAATGAATGAATGTTTGATATTTTTATATGAAATACTTTCATGATAGTAAAAGTTTGTACAAAAGGTAAGTAAGAAATATTTAAAAATATGCAATCTTCTATGTCGTTTATCTCTTTAACTGTCACCCAAGTGTAAATAATAAATTAAATGAAGAGGACTCCGAAGTTTGTGCTACCTGACACCCTGTATAATAGGGGTCATAACATAATTCTTATGATAACGCAAACCAAAGAGAATAGACCCGCATGATACTTACCCAAGTCTCCACTCTACTAAGTAACATTTGACATACCTCCACATTATTTTGTTCGTTTATATTTAATTAAAATTTCCCCAAAATACAGTAACAATAAGTATACAGGATGGTTCATAGCTAGTAGCAAAAACTTTACAGGTGGATTCCAGCGTCGATAATGAGTCGAAAATGTTCAAGCAACCATGGAAGTATGCAATAATAAAGTTTACATTTTTTTCAATATTTCTGATTAATTTTTTACAAAAAGTTGAACTATCATTACGTTAACTAATATCGATTATGAAAAATTCATTCGCTTCAATACAACTCAAATAAAATGATAAAAACCTTGTAAAAATCTATTTTGATTTTTTGCAAATTATATATTTATTCATAAATTGTGAATAACACTTTAGGGCTTTCTGATTGAAGATTGAATTTATTAATTTCAAATCTGTCAAAATACAGAAATAGAAATATTGCTATTTTCGAGAGAAGATCAATGCTGTAAATTTGCAAATAGATAATTAGTAATTAGTATATATTCTTGTTTCAGTTCTGGCGGAGGGCTCGCGCACGGACACGGAGGAGCTGGTGGGGCGGGCCCCCTCGCAGTGCTCCGCGCCCCCGGACCTGCTGCCCAGCGAGGCGCGCGCGCTGCTGGCCCCGGAGCCCCCCGCGGCAGGAGCGCCAGGAGCGGCAGGAGCGCCGGAGCCGGCCCCCGAGCCTCAACCCAGAGCCGCCCCCTTGCCGCACGCTGACAGGGTGCACTTCGAGGTAGGTTGCGGAAATTCAACATAATTATAAGCATTATTGTATTCCTTGGATAATATTTCAACGTTGTTTCGTCATACGGTGGAACCTCGACTTACGAGCGTAATTCGTTCCGTAAACGTGCTCGTATCTTAAAACACTCGCAAGAATATCGAAGCAAATTTACACACAGTATATAAAGGAAACTCAATTAATTCGTTCCAAGACCCAAAAATATTCATAACAAGTTTTTTATATATTTTTTAATATGTAAATTTATAATTGAACACTAATCGAATTTATCAATTATCTGCACAATATTTTTTGAGTATGCTTAATTTTTTCTTTTTGTCCCCAAAAGGGATTGTCACCAATCAAGACGTATAATAGATGTCTCACAGAGACGAAGCTATTTTATAACTATAGATGGTGATAGCGTAGTTTGTATTGAACAACGGGAAGCGAGGTACATGAATACCATATATTTAACTTTCCAAATCTGATGTGGTGATCGACCATGTGTGGAATCGTGAACATTAAATTTTGTAAAATGATCAGCCAGCCAATGAAAAGCCGTAAGCCCTGCAAATACCCAAAGACTTCCGTATCTACTTTTTAATATAAAATATCTTCGTCTCTATGAAACATTGATTAATAGGTAATCTATGTCGGAATCACTGATATTCGCCATTGAAAGCTCAGTAAAATATTTTCTTTTCGTTGAATTTTAACCAGAAACCACGCTTTGATACTTGCTTTTGGCTCTTCTTAAAGATTTTAAGAAAATGTAGCGAGGAAATTGCTTTAGCATTAAAACAATGGCAATCTGGATGGCGAAAGTGTAGGGTCCCACTTCACTTCAAGATGTTGAGACGGTCTTTCATGCAAGGGAATACTCGTGTTTGCCAATCTGTGCACAAAAAGCAAGACGCTTATTAAACATCAAGTTTGCTCGTCGAGACGTTGTTCATGAGTCGAGGTTCCACTGTATATGCGTTTATCTGGGTTTTTTGGCGTTAATTAATATCGCTTGTTTTAAAAAAAAAAAATTAAGCCACATTTTTGAATTGAAACTTTCGTAATTCGTCTAATACAAGAGCAGAGTTTGCCGGTGCCCGCGCACGGAGGTTCGTGTCCGCCGCAATTAAGATGCGGTGAGATTAGCCACTATCCGGGTCCATCTCCCATGTAGCCGGTGGCTGCGGCCGGCCTGTGATCAGCTCCGCCGCTAATGTCACTTATTTCACTCAATTCTCCAAAGCACAGCGGTCATTACCATCCATATATAAGTGCGGCGGAATGCTGTTATCTCCGTGGGTAAGATAGCTTCGCAATTGCGGCGTACGTTCGTGCCTGTTTCTTTATTACCTCGAATGTGATTCTGAAAATCTTAATTGCCATTTATTTTGATGCGCGATAAAATACAACCTCACCTGTGGCGTCCCGTCACGCGTGTGTACCTGTACCCCGCACTCCGCTATAATCCGCCCAACACGCTCCGATCTAATGTTCTACGTACTGCTTACTAATTATACGGTTGTCCGCGCGGAGCATCTCGCGTGAGGCGTTCTTTCAGGTGTCGTAATTAGTCTTTTTATATAAAGTTAGGTACTATTTAGGCATTGAAACAACAGATATTTTATACGATGTGTTGAGAATCGATTCTCGACGTTTCGCTGCAGTCATATCACAACGTCATCGGGAGAATACCTTGTCGCCGCGCGGGTCAAGGACGTACCTACTGATTATTTCTTGCGCGGTCACAGATAGTATGCACCGCGTGGGTTGTGTCGCTTCGGGCCTTTCTTCGGCGTATTTTAAAGGTGGAAACGTAGTAGTTAGAACAGGTCGCCATAATATACTTGATAATTTGTAACTATCGTCTCTATTATCATTTTACGACGTCCTCGCCACGGGGGTCAAGGACGTACTGATTATTTGTTGCGCGGTCGCAGATTATATGCAGAGCGTGGAGGTGGGCTATAGTCAAACCTAAATGTCCCAAAATGTTAATTTCATAGTAGATTACCTCCAATAATTCGTAAACCCAAGTAATTCGTAATTTGAAATATTTTTATTCCCTTGCGCCATAAATCAATACATTTTACTTCACATTTTTTGATAAGTGTGATATGAACGCGCATCAATCAATCAGGATTGATAGCCGCGAGACGCTTCGCGTCCTTTCTATATCAAGATTAAAATGCACTTGCCAAGGGAGGGGGAGCGGGAAATTTAAAAACACCAACCACCAATATTTAAATATTTAAACGATTTATTTAATTAAAACACATTCTTATCTTTAGACTTATCAACTAAAAAAAATATCACTAACCTAAAACTAATCCTAGCCTAAACGCAAGCAGTCCTGATTTCGCGAGAATCTACCTTGTCCTTATCACATACCACAACAAAAACATATCGTTCACAATTCACGTATCCACTATTCGCGGCCCTCATAGCCGCGGTCGTGGTTGCCGCGGGTGGCTCCTCTTGCTACGAGCGCGGGATCCGCGAGCCGCGCGCGTCTTGCCGCGTCTGTCGCGGGATCCGCGCCGTCATCTGGCGGGGGCGCGGTGTCCTATCCCAGGCCACGCGCTCTGTCCCGCCGATCGTCGCCGCTGCGTTGCATCGTCGGGAGACATCTGGTCTTCCTCCTGGATCTCCTCGTGGAGGACCGGCCGCCACCCGAGGCAAGGCGGCCATCCTCGTCGTCGCGTCTTCTTCTCTGCAGAAAATGTCGCGGCCACACAAAACAAGTGGCGTCTTGGCCGGGAGATTCGCCCCCGTAAGAAAAGGCCGACCCGCACTCGGCCGGGTATTGTGTCGAACAACCACGGCCGCAGCCCGCGCCGAGGCACATCGCTCCCCCTGGAGCCGCTCCCCGCGCACCCCTTCTCCCCTCTCCTGCTCCGTATTCGGGGCTTGCGAAATTGGCGCGCAAATCTCGTAAATCAAATACACAGTAGGCAATGTTCGATCTTCCTACGTGCGTTATTATATCTAGTGCTAGCTACGAAATAATACTTACATTATAACAAATCTTATTCGAACCTAACATTATCTAACTCTAAAATAATAATTTTACTCTAGGGTAACAATATAATCTTTAACGCCGCCAAACAGGGATGCGTCTTTTGCTCGCATCTGTTTTGACGGCCCAAAAAAAAAAGGTCAACTTAAGAACGGAATTCCTAGAATAAAGCGATCTCGGAGCGGCACAAATTAACGCGGTTATATCAAGTGTTTGACAAAATTTTAAACAATATTTAAAAAAAATTACAAGTGAGAACAACAAATATGTCAACATTAGTAATATAATAGAAATGTCGCGAACGTTGTATTAGTATAAGTATTGTGTTTACATTTAAGAAATAATTTCTTGAAATATGCAAAAATACAGACTTTTTCACAAGATTAATAATGACTTTTTTCATGAATTTTTAGATTTTTGGCTAATTTCGCAATTGTATCACGCATTTTTTGGGTCTCTAAAATTTCAAATTAATGAGGTTCTACTATATTAATGTATATCTTTGTAGCTAACCTCATGGAATTAAAGTATATCTTTGTGTTTCCATCAACTGATAGAGAAAATCATGTACTGTGGTAATTATGATAGAAATATCTCAATTTTTCTTTTATCTCCATGTGAGAAAATGTTTCTTGTGAACCTATATGTATACATACATATTTTTATTTAACTTAATATCTTTTTTTATTCATCACCAATAAATAATCAGTAACGGAAAAAAACAACAATGTTACATTAACAATATTTACCATACCAATTTAATTAGGAAGTTAATCTTGATTTGGAATCAAAAATAATACCATTTACTATAGAATATGGAACATTACCTAAGAAAATATCATTGCGAATTTGAATCCGTTTTTAACAAAAAATTTGCCTTTTCCCTACTGGATACGTCATCTAGACTATTTCCGTTTTTAACACAAAATTGGCCTTTTACCACCGCATACGTCATCTAGACTTATTTCCATTTTTAATACAAAATTGGCCTTTTCCCTACCTGATACAACATGTAGACTTAACATTAATTTTCTATGGTTTCTTGTTTTATTATATGGACATCTATGGCGTGAAGTGTCAAAATGTATCATTTTTACACTTGAAATAACCGCTTTTCAACCAGCAAGCGGGAAAATTTGACTTCATTTATGCAATCAGGACCCTTTATAACACCAGGAACAATTTTTCTTTCATCAAAATTCAAGTTCGGTTGTATTCTTGACTTATTCCTGGAGGTGTGTTGCTTTATTTTACGCTGGGTATAGTTAGTGCGCTTTTGACGCAGTTTGAACTGACGATTGACGATTGAGACGATTGGGAACATTCATACTGTTCTTATGAAATATCCGTTGTATCGATACCTAAATACATATATCCACCAACCGTAATATAAATGATTGTCTGGGTGCTCTAGTATAATGGCGACACGAAGGCAACAGAACGTTCTAGCCCAATACAATCGCGCTAGAAACTGCCTTCCGAGAAAAGCAGGCTCAATGGAGGAGACGAAGAATGGGCGCCGCTGTCACGCCGTGTGTGGCTCCGTCATCTGTATGCGGCCCGGGGCGTCCGCACTCTGCGGCTGCACTCCTTTCAGTTTTACCTCAGTCCTCACCTGCGAATGCCGAGGTCTTCCGTCACTTAACCGGGCCTTTTAACATGAATTCACTATTAGACGTCAACGATTGAAACCGCACCGAGCGTCACGACACACTCTTGCTCCATATCTGGTCTTCCATGAACCTGATGTGTCATCTGATATTTTGGTCAAAATTTAATTTTTGTATCAAAATTCTGACTGTATTTTCTCTTTAAAACTGTAACAAACAAGTCAAATTTCTTATTTAACCGATATCAGGAAACTGTTTACTTTAGAAGTCTACATTAAAAGCAACAAACGTTATTGTATAAATTTTACCTCCCATCAATTATTATCTGACATTTGTTAGATATCTTATTATTGCGAGGGAACAATCATAAACTCTAGAACGTAATGTTCTCTTCGATTGTATGGAATAGATTTGAAATACTATTTGCGTAGGTACTACAAAGCACTGTCCCGTTTATTTATTTATTTATTCGAGAAATGTCGCGTGGCGCGAAGAAGTCATCACATTTGATTCGACTTCGTATCAACTTGGTTTATAATCATAGTTCGTTTAAAGCATAGATTTTTACTGAAACGTGTTATTTGATTGGTGGAATAAATAAAAATCTATGTAGGCTTTGATCGAAAGATTACTATGAAGTTAATGCAGTCGTCATATGTACGTTTTGGTGTCTTTTATATTTTATTTTAAAGATATTTATAGATCACCATTTCAAAATGTAACGTTCACCATTTCCACCCGTGAACGTTACATTGTACAAATGTACGATAGGTCGTAAGCCCTATGAACACCCAAAGACATCCATACCCACTTTCCCATAAAAAAATATAATTTATATAAAGCGCCCTTGAGGTGAGTATTCGCGAAAACGGCGCTATATAAATTATCCAAATATTATTATTATAATTCTCGTCTCTGTGAGACATCTAACTTTTTAAAATAACCCGCACGCTTTTATTTAGAGTTATTATTGTTTCACTACTGGTTTCGGGAAGAACAGAACTTCCAATCGCTGTCGATGGGAAGTTCTATTGATAAGAAGTGTAAATTATTTGATGTAATGGAAAATATTATATTTTTGATGTTTATAGCGTTGACTTTGTGGTTGGACATAATAATTTATTTACGAAAACTAAGATTGTTAGTTTAGCCACACTGATTGTTTTTAAACGTCTACCGTTTTCGATTCTGTCTGTACTGTATCTTCGTCTGTAAACGTCTACCGGTTTCGCTACCGTACTGTATCTTAAGTCTATAAAAGTCTACCGGTTTCGGTACTGTACTATACCTACCTTCGGAAGATTTTAGCTTAAAATGTGGGTCATTAAGTTTCAAAATAAACTCAAAAACCTTTTTTTTTAAGATTTGAATGTCAATATATTCTCCAAGCTCATTTCTACATTTTAAATGTTAGTTAACTATCACATCAAGTATCAATATATTGTTATTGCTTGTTAAAAATCAGTTTATTCAAGTTATAAGCAAGATGTGAAACTTTTATCTTCGATTAGCCAAAATAAAAAGTTCGTGGAGTTATGTAGGTAGGTTATGATTTTCAACTACTCGTGTAAGCTTTGCTCGCACCCTTGTTGCCAGTTGCCACGTATCCCTCCGGCGCGCGGCGCCTAGTTGTGAATCCGGCCTTAGATGTGCGCATGAATTCGGCTCTCGTAAATTCCATTTCTTCAAATCTGTTTCCTGTCACTCGTTTTGGAACTGGCATTCGCTTTAATTCACGTATGTGCACGTTATATGTATGTGTGAACATGAAACGAGCCGCCTATCGCAGAGTGATTTGCGATTACCCGTAGTGTTTACACAAGCCGGTCTTGTGTAGTTACACACGTTCTCACGAGAACAACGAACACTGTCTTGTTTTTATGCTCAGGTGACGTCAGCCGGCAATATGAATGGAGACCGCTCTGAGGTCAAGCTTATCACCTCTCTAGTACCTAATTGAAGTACTCACTACACGATCGGTATCTTTAACTTTTATTTTTGCCGCCTAATGACGATTGCGCCGCGCCGTCCCGCCAAATGTGTGATAATAATATTATGGCGGTTTATTGACTAATTCCCCGCGTGCTGTGTGACGCGCGTCTCCACAGACCAACTCGATACTTCGAGCAATTGACGGAAAATTGTTCTCGGTAGGTACATTTTTACGTAAGAGAGTATAGAAGGGGAAAATGGCGAATTGATTCGTTTGAAAATAAATTGTGTTTGTATTTGACTACATAATTTTCCCGACAAAATATTTAAAGCATGGTCGTGATGTACTCCAAAGTATAATAAACAATAACTAATAAAAAGCATTCAGCTTATGTCATGGCCAGTGTTGCTGTAAAACTTATTTTTCAATGTAATATGTTTTTAAAATAATTTAAATGCACAATTTACCGTTTTAAGGACACAACGCGATACACAACTTGCCTTGCCGCCTGGCGACAGATTATATTCGGTGTCTCGCTAAATAAAGCTGACTGAATATATATTTTTTTAATTAAGATAAATTAAAGAAAAAGATGTCTCACAGAGACAAAGCTAATTATATGAGAAACCAGGCATGGAAGTCATTAATCTCAAATGTAATTTAATATCACAAAAATGCATAGAAAAATATATACCTACTATGGAACGTTATGTTCTATAAAAGGATTATTTGCTAAAATTAAATTAACATTGACACGTGTTACTCATCGTTTCCTCGCGGTCTAGTTATTGAATTTCCTAGTATTGTTAATGATGATTAGGGAAGTCATTTCCGCCCAGAATCGATTTAGGTTGCTCATCCGAGTCGGTTACGAATACCGATCCGATTTTAGAACCATTGCCTATTGCCAAGTAGGTTAAAGGTATTGATTTGTGCGGAGATGATCCGCTACAAATTATTCCACAGTAAAAATCCGTAAAACAGACCGGATTTAAATTTCGATCGGAGATTGGATATAGTCCGGAGGAAATGCTGTATTTTTGAGGCGATTTTCAAATGAAGCACGCCTTCTTTCATTGGTTTTAAAATAATACCGGGAACTTGAGCCTAGCCACGGTTTTCTGGATGGATGAGAGCGAATGGTCACACGGTGGGTCTTGGATAGTTTACGCTTTCGAACGAATTTCTTTTAACTACATATTGTAAGTATGATAGACAACAAATTATGCAATTACACTAAAGTAATCACTGATAAATCATAGAGGATCTTTTTGAGATAATGTGTTTATTCGATAGTTTGGTTAACTCATAAATTACTGGGTCACAGAAATATTATAAATTAAATTTTATCCCGAAAATAGTTTGTCCAAACTTTGGGGATTGGGAAATCGAAAAAGCTTCTGGTATTGAAACACGGATATTTTATACGAACCATTTGCTGGAGACATATCACAACATCAGGAGGGTGCCCTGTCGCCACGGGGGCCAAAGGCGTACCTACTTAGAGTTGCCGGAAAACTTCTTGAAATTCTACGGCGTAGTGGGGGGAAGTTTGCGCATCTACCTTTCCACCAAAAAGACCCAAATTTCGTCTTCTGCGCATTCCCCCACCACGTCAAAGAATTTCAAGAAGTTTGCCGGCAACTGTACTGATTATTTCTTGCGCGGTCACAGATTGTATGCACTGCGTGGGGATGCGTTGCTTCTTTCTACGCTAGTATTTGCTCTTGATGCAATATGAACTGACGATGTCTTCGGGTTTTTCTGCGTCGTATTTTAAAGGTGGAATCGTAGTAGTTAGAACAGGCCGCCATGTACGTGATGATTTGTATCTGTCACCTCTATGGAAGTTTGGATGTTTGTATATTTCAATAAACTCTCTTACTAATGTGTTGTGCTGTGTATTAACACGAATCGAATCGAGCGATCTGGAATAAGGAGATCTAGTACATATACATATTACAAATTTTGAAAAGAATTACGTGTAGTAATTTCGATTGAAAACTACCTACACCTAAATAGTTACAAACTAACGTATTTTCGAAATCACTTAGAGATCTTCGTGGATATTGCTCAAGACCTAACTCTGATGGAGAAATTCAGAAAAAGTTCTAAAAGTACCTACCCACGAAGGAAAATAAGTAGGTATGCTTTTAATGAAATAAATTATAATATTAACGCAACGCGCTAAGGCGGCAAAATTATACAACTCATTAATTAATATCTGTGCAAAATATATTTTTACCACACCGGTGTTTTATTAGATATCTATCTTGGAATTTATTATATTTATGTTATTTCCTCTCCATTTAAAGTGAACTTTTACACTGCCGTCATTCATAACATCTGCGCGCCGTCACATAAATATAACTGATAACAACAGGAATTCTTTACTACATAATAATATAAAGTAATTTATTCATGTAAAGAGAGGAAAGTAGGGGGCGGTCATTTCATTCATAAATACATTTTATGGCGTGGGATGCATCTGTCGGTGGCTGTGTGGTGCGCACCAACACGCGTGTGCACACATTAAAATAATATTTAGATATCGAAATAAGTGCTCTTGTGTGTGGGAGTAAATTTATGTGTGTACGTACTTGCGCGTGGCTTTGCTAAAGGAATTTATTATCATGTCTTCAAACATGCCCAAAATAATAACCAAATTAAATAAGAGAAAATATCTCTATTCGTATTTATTCGATTTTTAAAAATATAAATATTTAATACTAGAGCTTATAGAATGAATCGCACGCACCAAATCTTGACAATAGGGTTTATATTATATTCTCAGAGAAGAGTGCATAAAAACGTCCAAGGGGCGGTTGTATCAACTTGGTTTATAGTAATCGTTCATTTAAAGCATACATTTTTGCTTTTTCTACCGATGAAAAAACCCGTTTTCGTAAAAATCTATGCTTTAAACGAACTATTAGGTACTATAAACCAAGCGGATATAACCAGTTCTAAATGGATTATTTTCATTTAGTAGGTATTTCAGAGTTCTTAATTCCAGAATGTCTTGACACGCTACAACTATTTCACAATAGTTTCGGTAATATTTAATTAAAATTAAGCCGGATTTCATTTTCGGTTTAATATTCCAAATTAAGCCAGATATTATCTCATTCCATTATATCAATTCCAGCTTTGTCGCCAATCCGTTTTCTTGGATGGGATATGCTCCTATGAGCCGTCATGCAAACATCACCGTTGTCTGTTTGATATGGCTATCTTTAAGGATTCTGTTTAGTGGCCAGATATAAAGAATATGTTTGTTTTTCAGGAATTCACGTGCGATGTCCAGGTGCGGGGCGGCGAGGCGGCGGGGGGGCCCCAGCCTCTACACTTCTCCTTTACGCTGTACGATTTTGACGGCCACGGACGAATCACCAAGGACGTAAGTTCACTGATCACTGTTACCCCCTTTTACCATTTTTTTGTCTATGCCCTTTTCTCCTTCGTCTATGATCATTAATTTTGTCTTTGGATATACAAATTGATAAAGGGCATTATTTTCCGTAATATTTCGTAGTCATTATTTCATTTGGAATTCTCAGAGCATTTATTTATTTATTTAAAAAAAATAGAGATGCGAACACGGAATACGTGTCACATCAATATTCTTACTATTTTCAAACTAAGCTAAACGCTTGTGCTATGAAAATAGGACTAACTTTCTGGTCTGGAGTGAGATTCAAACCCGCGACCTTCGGATCTCGAGGCGAGAGTCCTAACCACAAGACCAACAAGCTACTCTTTATCCATTCATATAATATTACAGACTGATATAAAAATTAGTTTTATAATATAAAGGTTTAATAATTATATTAATATTAGGTCCTTACATATGACATTGGCGTTTTCCCGTACTGGCAAATTTGATCTCAAATATCTTCTCCTTGGTTAGAAATTCCAAATCCAAATTTATACAGCTATTTACTCATGTAATTGTGTTTTAAAAATTATAATTCATTTGTTTTTTTCTTTGCGTCACTCAGTTTACAAAATGAAAAACTTGAAATATCGCGTTATTTACGAGTACGAGTTCCACCGTGGCACCAGTGCTGCAGAAACGGCTCGAAGGATTAATGATGTGTATGGCGACGGTGCCGCAAAAGAAAACAGAGTGCGTTTTTGGTTCCAACGTTTTCGTTCTGGATTTTATTTCAAAGATTTTATTGATTCCCGTCCGAATGGTTTTTTTTAGTAAAGGGATCGATGAACTACCTATGAGATGGCAAAAAAATCGGCTTTATGTTCCTCCCATACTAAACGCCAATTTCATATGTAAGGACCTAATATGAGAATAACATTTCAATTACGCGCACATCAGGTTTGAGATGGATTATGGAGATACTTTATATCAAATAGAAGAAAAAATTTACTAATCAGTTATTTATGTCTGAAACTCCATTAACTGATTACTGATAAACGGAATAAAAATCCTAAATATAAATTACCTTACTATAATTCAGGAATTGAAACACTTTAAAATGAATGTTCATATTATTTCGAGAATTTTTGTACCCTACTGTTATTTTTGTATGTTCTTATCAATTAGAGTGGGGAATTCGAATAGTAATTTCTCGGAAAATGTACTCAAAAGGTTAGTCCATTGTGTCACACAATGGGAATCAAATAATTATTGATATTATTTCTAACACCAGAAGCAAAGGAGACAATAGATAATAGTCTTGATGAATTGTTTCTACTATTGTTTACGTATTTTAAATAAACTTGTTCATTGCTACAACATCGAAAATTCGCATCACAGGAAAAAGAGAACATTACAGATTTCTTTGAAATTAATTTTATTACTATTTTTTTTTAAATATCCTATACAAGATGTCTCATACCTAGTAGCAAAATTTTTACAGGTGGATACAGGCTTGATAATGAGTCGAAAATGTTCAAGCAACCATGATTTTTGAACCATGATAGTTGTGGAGATATGCAATATCAAAGTTTGCATATTTTTTCAATATTTCGGACTTATTTTATGCAAAAAGTTGAACTATCATTACAGTAATTTATATCCATTACGAAAAAGTTGGATAAAATGATAAAAAACTTGCAAAATTTTAAAATAGAATTTTTCATAAGGTTTTTATCATTTTATTTGAGTTGTATTGAAGCAAATGAATTTTTCACAATCGATATAAGTTACTGTAATGATAGTTCAACCTTCTGCAAAAAATAAGTCAGATATATTGAGAAAAAAATGAAAACTTTCATATTGCATATCTCCATAACTATTAATATTACATCATGGTTGCTTGAACATTTTCGGCTCATTATCAAGCTTATTTCTTATTATTAATTTTATTACCTTTAATGCGCGGTAGGATGGAGAAGTTTAATGCTATCTACACAAATGAGAAAAATGGTTTTTATCCACAATGTGGTTGTGGATTCAGAAATGT
Organism: Agrypnia vestita; assembly: GCA_016648135.1. NCBI lineage: Eukaryota > Metazoa > Arthropoda > Insecta > Trichoptera > Phryganeidae > Agrypnia > Agrypnia vestita. Next base: position 97,740 of record JADDOH010000201.1, read on the forward strand.
TATTATTAGTTAGACAATGCCAAAGCTCTTTTAGTCTAATGTTGAGATTTCTAGAAGTTTAACCAATATATTTCTTATTACATTCTCCATTCCATTATTATTAATCTCACGAAGGGGTAACATAGTTCATGTTTTTCACCCAATTTATTGATCATCCTGAATCTGCAACATTCAGACAAAATCCATCAGTAATATAATTATTTAATTTGTTGCAGGACATTGCTGGAATAGTATCAACAATTTATGAATCGGTCGGAAAGACTGTAACAGTTCCTCATTACGGATCTAAAACCATACAGGTCAGGTTGACCGTGTCACCAGACCAGAGACGAACTGTAGCGGAGGGAGAGGACAGATCAGGAAGGGTGGGGGGAGTCAGTCCTCAGAGAAATGATCAAAAGGTCCGCTTTAAAAGGGACCTCAGCGCTCATGTTCGAGAAGGAAGACGTAAACCTCGACGCAAACGAATTGAAAGAATGTCTCCACCTTTACCCGCGACTCCGCCGATCTGCGCTGTTGAAATAGAACATCAAGTGGAACCGACAGATCATAATGAAGATGAACGTCGCTCTCGTTTGTCGATAGACGACGACGTGTCCGACTGCTCAGAGAGGTTACGCACCCCTAAGGGTTTCAAAAGAACTTTAAGGCAGAGACAGTATCAGAAAAATAACCTCAGTCCGCGGTACAGAAATCAACACAACAACCTGAGTCATCACAGGAACGATATCTGGAACTCACAGAAAGAGAATCTTTTACCTGAAGCACAGTTAAGCATGTCTAGTCCAGAGCAGGCGGGAGGAATGTCTGGAGAAGGAAGCGGAGGCAGAAATAAAAGCACTGGTGATAAAAAACGTTCTGGCAGTTTGCAACGAAGAGAACTTCTCGAAATAATCCAGGCCAATATGGAGAAAAATCACCTCAGTTTTCAAACTTCAAGGTAAGTCGCATTTTCATTCTGTGCATTGCTTTTCAATAATATTCCAACACATTAATTACCCTTCAGATGTTTATGATTTTTTACATTATGTCATGTACCTCCAATTATTATAAATCAATTATAAACTGTCAACTGTCACAGGATAAACCAAATATATGGGAGAGATTGAAAAATGTTTACAAAAAGAGCTAAATGAGAAATTATGACACATCTTTTTACTTAATCATTTGTTATTTAAAACCAAGGTGTAATGTCAATGATAATATTTTTAGGTGACAGTGTAGGTCAGCTCATCACCTCAAAAATGTAAAATTCAAGAAAAGGTGCATTTAAAATTTTAAAAATCATTACATACCAACTAAATTGTTGTTCTTACCAAAATGTAATATTTTAAAACCATTTTCAGATAAGGAATCATTAGTAAAATTAAGCACTTGATAAATAATACACGAGTATTTATTACATATATCAAGAAAATAATTAATAAAAGTTCTGATGATGAAATAAATCAATGTGATTTTTGTTGTTGTACACCGGATTTTACAAGCTTTTAATTACCTACCTTTAACTTTACCAAAAGCTTTTACAAGCTTTGGTGCGTTCATCCTTTAATTGTCTTGATTTTTCTGATTTAATTAAATTCATTATAGAAAATCACAGGAATAGGTGGAAATAAAATAAAATACACGTGAACCTTTCTAGCCTACGTTTCAGATCCATATCAGTCCTGATGATGGACCCTGCAATCCGAAATGTTAGGCAGAAAGGTCATTTATATATATGTTAGAATATCCCAGAAAACTCCATCTAGTTTAAATATTGTATTATATCCCCCATCAAAACACGAATGTTCATGTTATTTATTCCTTTTAATTGGAAAATATTAGAACTCGACAACTAACTACATTTTTGTTTTTGCAGAAAACATTATCCAGAGCAGCGTGCTGTTAACAGTTTGGAAGGAGATAGTGTTCACAGCAAACAAAGGCATCGAAACCGTTCCAATACTTTTACTGGGAAACACACACAGGAAACGATAAATCGCCAAGCATTTATTGATCAACCGAGCAATGGATATCTGGATCTAGCAAATGCAAATATTAATCCACACAAGGAATCTAACTTGTGCAGATATGATAGCTTTCTACATGCTGTCATTTGTTCATCATCTCAACATGCAAAAACTGGGGTACACCTTAAAGGCCAACCGGCTACCACACCTGTCCAGCAGAAACCTTGGAAGAGTCATCACAGATCTCGTTCACACGATTTAGATCAGGGACCTTTCCGGTACACTCTACTCGAGCCATATGAATGTATCATCCCGGATCTGGCAACGGATGTTTTAAAACCTTCTACTGACACAAGAGCCAAATCATTTGATTGTGCAAAAGAACAGGAGATTGTGCATAGAGTCAATGTCGCTGCCGATGCAAAGAACAAACCTAATCGCTCAGAATCAAAATCAAAATCCCACGACTTTGAGCATAATATCGAAGCTATGAGAAAAACCAATCTTAACAGAAAAACAACCGTTCAAGGACACGCATGCTCTCCTCATCATTTGAAACACCAACATCGAGAAAAATACCACGCGAGAGCTATGGCCCAAGTTGAAAAGTGGCTTGAAAACGATAATAACACTAGATTGATGAAAACTGCTAAAAAGAAATGGTCAGAACAAGAATCGAAGATCCAAGAAAAGGTTGATAATTTGACAGCTAATATAGACATAAATGATTCGGTGGAGTGGAGAGGATTGCTACGTAATTCAGAAGCTGAGGATGGGGGCGGAGATAGTGCAGGGGCTTCTATGGTACACAGATATGTGCACGAACACATTCATCATCATTACCATCATTTCGAGGATAAGATACCTGCCACCAATACTGTAGTAGTGTAGGTTTTATATAGTATTAATGTCGTAAGGCTACATCTAATTTATTATTACTATTACGCTGATAGCCATGACATATTAGTGATCACCATATTTAAAGACAATTATTTTATTATTAATTAAAATGAAGACAACTTTCTTTCATTGACTGATTTATTTTTTAGATAGTTTAGTTTTTATTTCATTATTAAAATAATAACTGCCTGATAGTACTTAATGACTTCTGAGTAATGATTTTATATCTTTAAGTTAATTTAATATTTATGTTTGTATTATGTGAACCTAAATATAACTCTAAAAGGTTTGATTTGTAAATAATTTTACTTAATCATAATGTATTTATGCCACTACAGTATTCTGAAGGACAAGGAGATGGATTCTCAATGAATTATAACTACCTCTTGTTTAATGATATTTTTACTTTTCAATGTATATAATATTACATTCAATTGTACTTTGCTATAACACATTGCACCCACGTTTATACTTTGACTGTATCACTGTAAAATTATGTATTTCATTATTTAATGTATCACAAAATGATAAGAAATCTTAAAATGATGTAATTTAAATATTTGTAAATTATATATAAACAACTGAATTAGGTTAAAATATTTATTGCTCTAATAAAACATAAATTAAAATAAAATTTGTTAATTACTGCTTCCCCTTTGTTGATCAATAAGTAAATCATTTCTGTATGCTGACGAACATGGTCTGATACCGGTGAGATATGGGTTCAGTCCCTAGTGCTGATGATCTCTTGGTACATCTTTTTCCATAGTCCATTGAAGTATGAATATAAATATGAATTATGTAATTGTTTTTTTAAGAAGATGAGGTGAAAATAGAAATTAAAGGAAAATTATATGTGATTATCATTTTCAATTTAGGCGACCTGTTATATGGCCATTCAAGAATTACGTAAGGGGGGTGGGGGGGTCTTTGCTTTGCTTATATTTTGCTGACATGAGGATGAGGGGGTCTGGTTGGTGATTACGTCAGCAATATTTATTTATTTACTTTTTCTGATTTTTCTGCAAAATTTAGTAGATTCTGATAAAATAAAATATTCTAACACATATGGCAACGAAAGCGAAAAGCACTTTCAGGGATTCGACAAAATATTTAATATTGCTTACTCACTCTCACACAATGTTTAATGGTGATGGTTAGAAAGAACAAAAACAGAGAAATTACTGCATGCACTATTCATATTTATCTATTTATTTTTCATACTTTTTGTAAAATTTAGTAGATACTGATTTAAACACGTATGGAAACCCTACTTGTCTGCTCGAAAGTGAAAAAGTTCAGGGATTTCCCAAAATAATTGATATTGCTTACTCGCTCTACATGGTGTTTTATGGTTAAGTTAGAAAGAACCGAAGTAGGGGAATTACTTGTCTAAATTTGTTCAGTCTCATATTGGTTCTATTATATATTAAGTATATAATATTTAAATTCAATGTAAATAATTTGTTTGAATAAATATTAATTGTGCATTAAATTCCTTATTTCTAGACTTGATAACTGAAATATATATACCAATGTTTATGTAAGCATAGGAGCGGGAGTAAGAGCTTTGCTTACTTTTGCCGACAGTGGGAAGGAGTGTGTTTGCATTTTACTCACTAACAGTATTACTACCGAACATGAAAAGACATGTATTATTTCTCAACCTCTCAGTGATGTGGGATTTTCAGCCTCATCATGATCAGAAAGGACTTCAGAAATAGGGTATTTTGGGAAAGTTCACCGTATATGCACTGGTTTGTGTGTGAATTTTACAATAAATCTGAAATAATTTTTTTATTAGTTTTAGATCCAAGCTCAAATCACAAACTTTCAGAATGGAACCATAGACCCAACACATTTATAAGCCATAATTCAGAGTTTACATTAATACAATTGCACTAACTTAATTACGTTAATTAAGAGCAAAAATAATTTGATGCATTTTGCACACTTATATCTCGAAACTATAAAAACTACTTTAACCAACATACCAGCTTACTAACCATCACGCCGTTTCTCAGTAGGGGTAGTCTAAGGGGATAGAACACCACATTCTTATATTTTGGCACTCTACTTATGCTTCGGCCACGTTCATACATATTTTCATGCACGCTCTGTTTAACAGGGCTTTCCTCCAACATTTTCTGTATCGGATTGTGTCAGATCTTTCACGGGTTCCCTCTGTTTCTGCTGCCTTCAATATATATTTTTAGTATCATGTCAAATTGTAAAAAGCTAAGCCGGCTCTACACTACTAGAGAAGTCGTCCGAAGTTAACCGAAGTCCGAAGTATGTGTCTACACACTGCGAGGAACTCATTTGCCGGATAGAATAGAACTTCGCTCGAACTTCGGGTCACTTCGAGCCCTTTGACTCGGCGCAAAAACTGACAACTTTCGGAAGTCGTCCGAGGCAAGCCGAAGTAGCGCGAAGTACCCCTCTACACTATCGTATTCGCTTAACTTTGGCCAACTTCGCTAGTAGTGTAGAGCCGGCTCTAAGCATACAGGACGGTAGTTTTATTAATGACTTTTGGGTCCGCTCTGTAATAAGTACTACAATGTAGTACAAATCGCACACTTCAAATTGCACACTACAAACTTTATACTTCAAAGTACACACTTTGAATACTTCAAAGTACATCTTGTGAAAATCTTCTGCCGATATTTATGCAAGTTGATATAGTTAAAACCATAGACGTACTATAAATATAGACTAGTTACAAGTCAAAATATCTGCTACACAGCACGCCACACAAATTACTCTGAACATAGACGCACATTGTGAGAGTTGTTCTAGGGGTGTCCAAAATGTATAAATGCCCGCGCGATATTAACTACTGCATACGATCACTGTGCAATGAAGAATATTATTAATAAAAACAGCGGCATAGGAATATTCGTTTCTAATACGTACTCTTTCGGATTTCGAAGAAATAAATAAAATAAATTGTAAATCTCCTAAAACTAAAAATCAAATATAAAAACAATTTATTTAACATTTTAGAAATTTACAGAACTTTTTTATAATATTACCACGATCATAATTTAAGAAACATTTTATGACTACTCTCAGTACCACATTTCAAAAGATCTTCAACTTGTTCTGAAATATATCTTTTACTTTTACTTCATCTATCACTTTTTTCAGTGATACTATTTTTTTGTATTTCCCACTCTCTGTGCTCGCATATTTATGACGATTGCAGAGAGCCTTTTAAATTTATTTATTGCAGCATCAATTTTTTTTTTAATTTTGTTTTTCCGGGTGTTAATGTTTCACATATGTTCATTGATTCTTGCTCTGGTAGTGGCGCGAGCGATTCATCAACTTGTTTATTTACATCACAATCCTGTAAAATAAACAAATTAAAATACTTCTCTCATATTACTCTCATAATCTCTCATAAAAAAACAACAAATAATTTAACTTACAATTTAAATTGATGAATGTGAATGCTCCAGATATGGATTTGAGGTTCTCTAAAAATATTTAAAGCACTTTTAATATAAAGATATATAAAATAAATATTTTTTAAATATTCATTTGTAAAATTGTTATCGAAGAATACATTTTTACCTGCAAACCCAAACACAAAATGGCGTTTTACGTCAGCAATGTATGTTTACCAGATTTATCTAAAAATTTATTTTCAAAATGACAAAAAATGAGCAGACAACCGCGTATTTTGATGGCTTTAAATTAGATCGTTTGATAACGTCTAGCCACATATCTTGTTGATTTTTTGGGAATCTGAAATTGAAAAAATATTAATACAATACACAACCTTGTTTATATTTGTATCTTTTTTACACGTATGCTGCGCTATAAGAAGAAAAGAGAAAATATCATTGACTACCAATGTAGAAAATACAGAAATCTATGTATTCTGAATTTGGTTTGAATTTCTCCACAAATTATTGAAATAAAACTTACCTATGAAAGGTTATATATATATCCTCCTCTTTATTATGTGATGAACAATTACAATGATTAACACAACAAACATATTTCAAGTTGGATTTTTTAAATTGTTAAGGCAAAAAGCAAAAGCACTCGCTACAACTTCATGTGCATTCGTGTATCTAGTTATGTTTTATTGTCCTTTCTTTTTCATGGTTATGAAAATAATTTCTATCTCTTTCTGACTGATACAGTAGCCGGCAAACATCTTGAAATTTTTCAGCGTAGTGGGGGGAAATTTGCACATGTACCTTTCCACCAACGAGACCCAAAATTTGTCTTCTGCGCATTCCCCCACTACGCCAAAAAAATTCAAGAAGTTTGTCGGCAACTGTACATTTAGTATGTAATAGAAAACAGCGGAGACTAGATGTCTCAAGTTTGTTTTTTAATAATGACTAGTCTATATTTATATACGTCTATCGTTAAAACGTCTTTTTGAAATCTCACCCCCCCCCCCCCTCTCCCGACCCCATCAGATTTTATTTTTTGAGAAGTTGATGTAGATAATGACTTTCAAATTTTGTAGTACTACAATTATTTCACTTCATGTAGTTTATTGAAGTAGATGAAGTGTGTAATGTTTCGGTACCTACTACAAATGCAGCGCACACTTCGTAGTCTTCATTTTGAAATGTAGTTTTTCCCGTCGCTACTGTATATCTGAATGAAAAATGTAAGACATGTATTGAAATAATGAAAACAATAAAGTAATGTAAATAAATATTTTTTTAGATTTGTCGATATTTGGCATGGAGTGCACCGGGGTAATATGCGTCACTCTTGTAATTTAACTTATACGCAGAAAAAATAACCAAGGCCATAAATGAATGTCAAACTGATATATTCACAGTGATGTACAAGATACCCTATACAAAGTATCTGGAATACAAAATGCAAGATACTTTCAAATCAAGTATTTCAGATATCAGATACAAATAACTTTCTGGAATGGTATCTTAAATATTAGATACAAAATACGTATCTTCCAAATACTTTTTAAAGATAACATTTTTTTATAAGAAAACACATTTTATTGAATGTTAGTTTATTTTTTTATGTGAATTATTTGCGGATAAATCTCGTTGATCGCGCAAATGTGACAAGATAAAATATTATATTTTTAAAGTTTTAATTGAAACTTAAGTAAAACCAGTTCTTCAAACATTTTATCACTCATTTTTCTGAAAAATTACAACTTAACTAATATGAATGTGTTCTTGAATATTTATAATATCTGTTGTATAAATGTATATCCAAATAAAATTAATTATTTAATTCTGGCGTCCATCTAGCGGTAGCATTGCAAAGTAATTAACTACCGTATCAAAAAAAGGTGGATTGCTCTATGGACAAAAATAAAAATGAATCAATTAATAAGAATGAGAATTACATATAAGGTCGATATATTCACGGAAACATAGAGGGCTGCGGTAGCTTAGTGGTCAGAGCACCGGCCCGGAAAAGAGGTGACCTGGGTTCGAATCCCAGTAGTAGCCTAATATTTTTCATGAACTAGATTTTTCTGTATGTCTTTCTAATTGATTAATTAATTTGGTTTTAAAAATTCAAAACAGTATTTCATATACAAGATGAAAATACGTATTTTGCATCTTGTATCTGTATTTCAAATACTTGTATCTTAGATAAATCACATCTCTGTATTCATGTGCCTCAAATAATACATATTCAAAGTCATTAATAATATTAGGTGTACAGATTACTTGCTCGGACATTAGAAAATATATAATTACTAAATGGGTTAAAACCAAATAATATATGATTCACTAACGAAAAAGTAAAGAGTATGGGTGATATATATATTCGTGCATTGCATCTTTCCATAAACCGATTTTCAAATAAGATAATATGTCAAAAGTTAATTAAACGTTCGCTCAAAAATTTTGGATCGTAAAATAACGGAATGAAGTTCTCATAAATTTGCAGGTAGGATACCTCATAAAAACATTAGAGCCATCAACCATCAACATATTATTTTATATATGATCTATATCAATACATATGTATCTACCTGGCAACATTAAACCTAAACAGCTGTTTTATGGAAGGGCCCAATCAGATCATAAAGCCAGAAGTGGTGGGGAACCAATCGAACGAGTTGTTTTGAATTGGATTGAACGCTGTGGAACGCCTTAACAGACAACAGACGGTTATTAAGCTTTCAAACGGCCGGGTTGTCATTTAATCGTTTATATAATATCGGTGCTGATTGTGATAGTGAAAAGTTCGTATTCATGTGAATATAATCTCAAAATATTATAAATTATTGTTTATAGTGAAACATTGACAATGGACGTGGAGTGTCTTATTAGAAAATTTCAAAACAAAGGTAATTCTTCTTGGTTTTAAGATTCTTTCCAACCTTCCAGCTGGCGCGATTATCCTAACTTGAAAATTCGCGTGATTGATTATATTATACGTAAAATAAAATTAAAGATATGACAGATATGTAAAGTTTCTTATTGTAATCGAACATTTTTTCATTTGCGTAAACTGAAAAAAGTAACGATGAGACCTTTTTACCACAGACTCTTTTTGTTGACATTTAATGAAAGTGATAATATATCAAAAGTAAGCCGCCTTTTGCGGTTTCAAGTGTACTAGTATACATATTAAAAGATTTCTCAATGAGAATTTATCATTGCACGTAGTGTAGACAAACCTTTTTATGTTATAAACATTTGGGGAACTTGAAAAGGCCACCTGTTGGAATATTCATAATTTTATTTACTTCGAACACTTTCGAATGAATTGTTAAATTTACATTTTAGATTATAATGAAGAAAGAACGGCGGAGGAAATAGACGAAGTGCGTCATAAAACATTGGCATATGACTACCTCTGTCACCTTGAAGAAGCTCGAATTTGGATTGAAAGCTGCTTGAAAGAAAACCTGCCTCCCACTACCGAACTTGAAGAAAATCTTCGTAATGGGGTATATCTGGCCAAACTTGGCCATTTTATAGCACCTGACATATTACCTAAAAATAAAATATACGACATTGAACAAAAACGCTACAAGGTAAGATACCTGAAATTTTTAAGACTTTATTTTCAGGCTTTTTCTTCTCTCCGTATCTAAACTGTGCTTTTGGTTATTTGAAAATATTTTCAACTCGAGACATATTTAGTTCAGATTTGATTTGAACCTGAAACTGGATCATTAATTTGGTAATTTTAGGTTTTCCTTTTACCTTTTTCTACCTGCATCCTGTAACTATGTTAACATAAATATCCCTCTGGGTGTCATTAGAGACTAATGATAGGTCATTAACAGTATGACTCATACAGAGTTTTTGGAATTACTTACCTGTTTTTGTATTAAAATTGGATTTACTTTTAGATTGCTGGATTGCAGTTTCGGCATACAGACAACATCCATCATTTTCTTGAAGTCTTAAAAACCACAGAATTGCCCTTGGTAAATATAATTTTTTTTAAATACCAATACATATACCTCTGTTGATAGAAATGTCACAAAACTTAAAATAGATAAATTTTGCAGGATACAATTTTTTAAGGATTTTATCATTTTGAATGGATATAAAATCAGTCAGCTACCTTTTTATATAATGTATGATATCTATTATTTTTTCATGTTAGTGATGGTATTTTAACCGATGACACATTAACTGTTTTTTGAGATTTGTATCTGATTGCATCGATGATTAGGAACTAATTTTTTGCAATTCTACCGGCAACCATCGGCACTATACAACAGTTATATCTTATTTACCAATCATCGGTACAATCAAATATAAATGCCAAATAACTGAACCGAAAATATCCGGTTAAAATAACTGTTACTTATTTCATATATGTGTACGTTATTCTTGACAATCTTCTGCCTGGCGAATCAATTGAGAACATGTGTTTATTCACAAAAAGAGATTAATGTTTTTAGTCAAAATAATAACTATCATGCCCTCTACTTTTTTACTGACATTCCATACAGGACCCTACACTATGTTTTTCATAGTTAACTCAATTCTTAATTTTTTTTTAGATAGATAGATTCTATCGATGATGTGATGTGTACTGTTCACTAGTTTTGCATATTCATTTTTATGTTAATTTACTACCTGTGTATCACAAAAACGGTGTATATAAACATAAATAAATAAAAATATTGATCCCTGAGAAGTTCTCAGAAGAGTTTTATGATTTTCTGCATCTTAATCCGAGCAAGAGATTATAATAGAGAGAAATTAAGTGAGAAAATATAATATTGAATGTTTCTGAAATACATTATTTGAATTAATGTCTGTAAAACCAGAAACCATATATTTTTATATTTTTCAGGGGCGTGCAGTGAGAACAAGAAGCATGACTTTTTCCTGAGCACATCTTTTGAAAAGAAACCAAAATAAGAGATATATCTCGTAATATTCCAATCAAAATAATTAACATATTATTCAGATTTTAATATTTCATAATATTCTGCCAGATAAATATTTACATTAATTTTTTTTCAATTCAATACCTATGTTTAAACATGATTTTCACCGTTGTGTATTTAAAGTCAATCTGCTATGTGTGCAAGATAAATCCCAGCATTTTACAGAAGATTAAACCTTATAGTTTTGTACTAAAATCCACCATTAAATAGTGTTAATAATTTTTTTTAAACTCCTGGCATTTAAAAGGTTAAATAAAAGTCATGCTTCTTGTTCTCACTGCACGCCCCTGATATTTTTTGTTCAATTTTATATCAATAATGTATAGTTTACCGCCATCTAGGGAATCGTAAATGGCGCAAAATTTGCATGAGCAAATAATCTAACTACATATAAACTTATTTTCCTTTTCAGACATTTCATCCAGAGACAACCGACGTCTACGGTAAAAAAAACATGCCCCGAGTCATTTATTGCATTCACGCTCTGAGTACGCATTTATTTAAACTTGGCAAGGCACCACTTATTCAAGATCTTTATGGTAAAGCCACATTTACAGGTATGTCATTGCTGTACAGAACAAACGGCAATATTATTACAGTATAAGTTTAGATAAAACTTACTGATTTGCTTACCACATATTCGAACCAAGCTTACATTTTTTATGGGATTTGCCATTAATTAATTAATTCTTCTTTGTTCTAATTTTGTACCATGGTGTTTATGTTTCCAAACATTTTAGTACCTACAATAAGTACATTACAAAAGTAGTCGAGGTTAAAGGAATAAACATTATATTTTTGTGTTGTAAATTTATGATATATTCGTAGCTTGTCAACGATTTTTATCTTAAATTACCAATTTTCATAAATAAGTATTTAATGTGAAAATACCAATCATTAACCGTTTAAAGTTTAAATTAATGCTTTCTAGATTAAAAAACTTATTTTCTGAAACCACATTCTGTATATTTGTAAAATTATGGTTTGATCAAAAAACATGCTTGATTTTTTTTCTCTCAAAATCTTTGTTTATTCATCAATATTAATTTTATACCCTTCAAAGTAGTTTGCATCGGATAGAATACACTTGTTTCAGTGCTTTTTCCAATCTCCACGCACTTCTGGAATGCAATTCTAGATTTGGCAATTTGTGATTTGGACGATCTCTTTATTTTCTCAGTGTTGGCAAAACGTCATCCTTTCATGTTTTTTACAACTTTGGGATTAAGTCCGTCCTACGAACACTGCCGCATCATAACGGTGTTGTTTTTGGCCAGAAATTTTGAAATAATCATTCCATTTTTTTCATAAATAAAAAATTGCCAAGCACACCATAACACTTCTAACCTTTTTGACAGCCAACAAACAATAAAGTTAGCTTCTAATATGGCTACTAGTGTCAAGATACGTCAGGGACAAGTATACTGGCACAATTTTTTTTGTGACAACTAGACTTGTGGGACAGCCCACGAAATTCAAAATTTCATGTATTCTTTGATCACACTTTGTTAATTCCTTTAACTTCAACTACTTTTCTAATGTAAGAGAGCTGTATGATACGTGCCTGTATCAACAATGAAAATGCATTAATCTTTTTTATTACTATTCCTCAACATTGTCTTTTTCACACAAACTTGGCCTCTTTAAACATTTATCAATTACTCAATAACAGAAATATTCAATAAATCTGTTTTAAATTTTGACAGGCGTCTTTTGAAATATGACATTAAACAATGGTGTACAGATTTTCCACCGATGGCGCTTCAGTCGTTAAACATGGATACTTATCATACAGCCCTCGTGCATACTAGTACTTATCAGATGGTGAAATGTTACAGTGCATCGAAGATTATAAAATATGATTTAAGATCATACAGCATTGATAAAATGTATATGTTCATGTTTATTAATGAGCCTGGGGCCGCGTCGCATATATGCCACAGGCACAAAATAAATTATTTATCGACGGCTGCGTATCGAATTTGAAAAACGTAATTTTTTCCCAATAGAGAAATCCTGTTGTGACCTGTCGTTCCATTTTCAACTCAAAAACATCACGGATTATATTTTAAATCAACAATCAAAACAGAAGTTTTTCTGCCATCAAAATCGTATAGAATTGTTATAGATGGCGCCCCGATCGCGTGTTGTGCAATCGAAATTCAAATATTCCATCGTCAAGGTCACGCGCAATGTGCGCGGGAAATACGATTTATTTTTTTCGATTTTCGATTTATTTGTACACGTATATACAAATATATACGATATATTTTGCGATATTTGTCTGTTTTTGTTGGTTTATGATTCAATTGAATACTAATAGTGATTTATTAACAAAAATACACGCAATTTTGTTGCGTTTATTTGAAATATGTGTGTGTGTGAAAGTGTATCATATTTATATGTTATGAGTGCGATGTCCCGTCGTGTGCCGTGCCGTGCAACAAAATATACCACACAGAAGAAGATTATTATTATTAACTTGTTGTGGGCCGTAAATTTTCGGAATTTTTTGTGATTTTTCTTTTTACGAAAAAACCATGAAAACATGCGTATATTAAAAAAAAAACACACACATTCATATTATTTTATCGTAAGTGTCGAAACGCAATGATTTTTTTATCATTTAAGTAAAAAAAATAATCTTTTTTTGAATTTCCATAATGTTGCCAGCGCAACATTTTCTGAAAAATAATAATATTTTTTTTATTTGTTTATTAGAGACAACACTACTATTAATAATAATAATCTTCTTCTGTGTGATATATTTTGTTGCACGGCACGGCACACGACGGGACATCGCACTCATACACATAAATATGATACACTTTCACACACACACATATTTCAAATAAACGCAACAAAATTGCGTGTATTTTTGTTAATAAATCACTATTAGTATTCAATTGAATCATAAACCAACAAAAACTGACAAATATCGCAAAACATATCGTATATATTTGTATATACGTGTACAAATAAATCGAAAATCGAAAAAATAAATCGTATTTCCCGCGCACATTGCGCGTGACGTTGACGATGGAATATTTGAATTTCGATTGCACAACACGCGATCGGGGCGACATCTACAACTTCTCTATACGATTTTGACGGCAGAAAAACTTCCGTTTTGATTGTTGATTTAAAATATAATCGGTGATGTTTTTGAATTGAAAATGGAACGACAGGTCACAACAGGATTTCTCTATTGGGAAAAAATTACGTTTTTCAAATTCGATACGCGGCCGTCGATAAATAAATTATTTTGTGCCTGTCGGATATGTGCGTCCGCGGCCCAGGGGGGGTTAATAGTAGTGTTGTCTCTAATAAACAAATAAAAAAATATTATTATTTTTCAGAAAATGTTGCGCTGGCAACATTATGGAAATTCAAAAAAAGATTATTTTTTTTACTTAAATGATAAAAAAATCATTGCATTTCGACACTTACGATAAAATAATATGAATGTGTGTGTGTTTTTTTTAATATACGCATGTTTTCATGGTTTTTTCGTAAAAAGAAAAATCACAAAAAATTCAGAAAATTTCCGGCCCTCAACAAGTTTTATATATTTTAATTATTTACAAATTAGCAATTGTATCAAATTTGGAATTTTATTATTATTTTGGTACAAAAGTAACTTTTGGAGATGCATCCACATATGTAATTTTTTTTTTATAAATTCCTTTTATGACCTTTGTATTATTGTTCTTAATACTTTGTGTTGCCAAATTGAATTAAAATATATTTTTTAAAACTAATTATTCCAAGAAGAAGCATTGAATACAATGTAATTTTAATTTTAAATACAGTCGAACTCGGTTATAAAGAACGCGACGGGACCAACTAAATTTGCTCCTTATAGGCGGGACTTTTTATATCCGGGATTCACTTTTTTCACAATTTTTTTTGATTGTGTGATATTTTTTTCAAGAGCAGCTAAATAAACATCCTTATCTTTCCAGAGTGATGAAACTGTAGAAGACGATTGTGAAAACTTTTTACAGATTTTTTGACGCCGATTATTTCGACTTTTTCGCGAACCTAGAGACACTTTCGTTTGTTAGTGAACACGTTTAACTGATTAGGCTTTTAAATGCTAATACAGTAAACTGCATAAAATAAACTGTCAGCATAAACATTTTGGAAAGCCCCAATAATCGGAGTTATATGACCAGTATTCTCGACCTTCAGTAAATTATTACTTGCCTGCGCACGTGGGATTTTCTAAAATTTGCTCCGTATATTCGGGAATCGCGCTCTTTATTGCCGAGACCGATTGTATGGGACTATGCGCATATCAAAATGAATTCGCAGTTTTTCTCATTATAGCCGGGATCTCCTTATATCCGAGCTCATTATAACCGAGTTCGACTGTATATCAAAGTGCCATACATTTTAACTGCAGTAAGTTTTCTCTGGATTGTGATGACCAAAGCGAGCATTGGAATTAAATGACTTAATTTGTATAGTATAAATTTTTGTTTTAATTGATTGAACCTAATACGTATAATGTTATGACATTCAATTTAATTTTGCACAAAGTTCATGGGCATTTCATGCGCCTGTGTTTGTGCAAAACTAAATAAAATAAATTTATTTACATGAAAATTTTGACACAAGTAAACAATACTCCATATCGGCACACTCCAATATTTGTGTAAATAAAACTTTGTACTTGATTTATTTTCTGATTAATTTGAGTGAAATCATTTTGCTTTTAGATGAAGAAATAGACACTGTGAGTAAGGAGCTTCAAAGATATGGCATAACAATGCCCGCATTTCAAAAAATTGGAGGCCTGCTTTCTTCAAATTTGGACGGAGATGTGGCTGCTCTACACGCGGCGGTTATCAATGTAAATCAGGCTATTGATTCAGAGTCTTCTATTGAATCCTCATTGCTTAATCCAGCTGCAAAGTTAAAAAATGTGCTTCCGGAATTATTAGCAGATTACCACACAGTTTTAAAAAAAGCAAAGAATATTAAAGTTAGAAATACTTTAAACCGTTCAATGAACGACAGCTATATTCCGGATGTTTATGACGAGCTGCTAACGCAAGGAGAAATTCAAGGGTATGTTACATCTGTTAATTTTGCATACACCTGGCAAAAGTCTATAGAAGCTGTCAAAAATGAAAATGAAAAGGCTCTAATGCACCATCTCAAGTCAGAGTGGCTTCAATTAAAATATTTAAAATGTGAGAATGTTAAATATTATATAGAAGAAATGAAGACATTCGATGAAAACTTGAATGAAAAATTCACTGAAAATATCAATCAACTCGGACAGAAACTGCAAATCTCAGTGAACAGGGGCAACTCTAAAGCTGACACTCATTATTGTATTGAAAAAGCAGTGAAAAGTGTTAACAAAGCGCTGGAATGTGACGGTTTGGGAGAGCTGTATCGAAATCTTCTGAATCTTAGGAAGTATACAAGTGTGAACATTGACGAGTTTTCTCTTCCGCTTTTATATGAAGAGATGAAGCTTGACAAAATAGAATGCGGTAAAGATTTGAGTTATGAAGATATTTTAAACAGTACCCAGGTTCTCACTTCAATAGCTAATGTGAGTAAAGCTGCGGATCAGTGCAGTTCTGAGGAGTTGTGGTGTTCGCTGCAAAAAAGTGGCTTGCCCATTGAAGGACTCCATCCTGAGTTTTCTACGTCTTATTGTCAAACTATTATGACAGCTCGGCAAGCCAAAATGCACGCCGATCTACCATGCCCTTTGTTGACTCTTTCAGATATCCAAGATTGTATAGACGAAGTCAACCAACACCAAGATGTTACTGAAGACTGTGAGTATTTTGTATTGTTTATGGTTTTCTAACTTTCAAAATCAATTCTTTTTGATATTTTGTTTTTATACTATATTATATATATATATTAGGTCCTTACATATGAAATTGGTGTTTTGCCGTACTGGCAAATTTGATCTCAAATATCTTCTCTTTGGTTAGGAATTCCAAATCCAAATTTATACAGCTATTTACTCATGTATTTGTGTTTTGAAAATTATAATTCATTTGTTTTTTCCTCAATTGTTTTTTTCTTTGCGTCACTCAGTTTACAAAATGAAAAACTTGAAATATCGCGTTATTTACGAGTACGAGTTCCACCGTGGCACCAGTGCTGCAGAAACGGCTCGAAGGATTAATGATGTGTATGGCGACGGTGCCGCAAAAGAAAACACAGTGCGTTTTTGGTTCCAACGTTTTCGTTCTGGAAATTTCGACCTGCAGAACAAGCCCCGTGGACGGCCGGAGACCAAAGTTGATAATGAAGAATTGAAGGCTATTGTGGAAGCGGATCCATCGCAAACCACATCCGAGTTAGCTGCAGGCTGCGGTGTTAGTGATAAAACTGTTTTAATCCACTTGAAGCAAATTGGTAAGGTAAAAAGCTTGAAAGGTGGGTACCTCACGAATTGAGTGAAGCAAATCAACAAACGCGCGTTGACTGCTGCGTTGCATTACTCAACCGGCACAATCATGAAGGGATTTTAAATCTTAAATCTGGCCATATGATTACGGCAGATGTCTATTGTCAGCAACTGCAAACCATGATGGAAAAGATAGCTGCTAAACAACCGAGGCTGGATAATCGCTCTAGGCCACTGCTGCTTCATGATAACGCTAGACCACACACTGCACAACAGACGGCTACCAATTAGAGGAGCTTCAATTGGAATGTCTAAGACATCCACCGTACTCTCCGGACCTTGCCCCA
Organism: Agrypnia vestita; assembly: GCA_016648135.1. Lineage (NCBI taxonomy): Eukaryota > Metazoa > Arthropoda > Insecta > Trichoptera > Phryganeidae > Agrypnia > Agrypnia vestita. The sequence continues at coordinate 115,713 of JADDOH010000201.1, forward strand.
ACAGATTACCATTTTTTTCGAAATTTGGATAACTTCTTGCAAAGGAAAAAATTCAACTCCGATGGGGCAGTCCAAACCGCCTTCAAAGATTTTATTGATTCCCGTCCGAATGGTTTTTTTTAGTAAAGGGATCGATGAACTACCTATGAGATGGCAAAAGTGCATAGATAGCAATGGTACATACTTTGATTAAATAAATATATTATAATTAAAAAAAATCGGCTTATGTTCCTCCCATACTAAACGCCAATTTCATATGTAAGGACCTAATAT
>JADDOH010000203.1:0-64625 GCA_016648135.1 Agrypnia vestita
CTTTAATTTTTAGGTTTGGGAAATAAAGACCGGTGTTCTTTGTCCTCTATTATTTATATATGAATATGATAACATTAAAATACTATTGGTTAATCTAGTTTTATCTAGATGAATATGAATCTTAGCTGTAAACATTTTCACCTTAAATAATGTGAAGGGTACGTGAGTCGTATATATATAAAATCTTTTGTAACAATAAATGATGAACATCACCCTATAATCGATAATATTGTTGAAATTAATATATATTTAATTAACATATGGTTAAGGGGTACTCAGGTAACATTCACGGTAAAATCATATAACAAATTAAATATTAATTATACGGTAATTACATTGTGGTTATTCATAGAAAATCAAATTGAACACAAATTCACTTCGATTAAACAACTTTATTTTTTCTTCTTCAAATATAGCAAATTTATTTTGTGGTAACATAATTATAATTGATATAAATTAACTTTGTTAAAACCACTTATTTATTAAAAAAAAATTCAACATGTTTCGAAGCCAATGGCTTCTTCGTCAGGATAACAAAAATAATATTTAAAAATCGAAGTACAGATCAAAATATTAAAAACAAATCAATCTAAACTTTATCATTAATTTTTTATAGAATTTTTCTTTTTTAGCCGTACTGAATTATTTTCAATAAATAAGTGGTTTTAACAAGGTTAATTTATGTCAATTTTAACTTTATTTTTAGTTACACCAACCATTTCGGAACCACTGTCCTTTCTTTAGGGTAAAATAACATACTAAACATTAAAAATTTGGATAATTTTATTTCTTGGTAACTTATTTTTGTGTGTACCAGCCGTATGACATTATTTTCAAAGTTCAACATTTTTAGTGATGCAAATCCAAACAGATGGCGCCGGATAATTTCACCTGTGGTTTCATCATTGCCAACGACACCTATGCTCTTCCAAGAGCATTTCGAAGAAGAAGAAATTCTTATTGATTCGTGCAAAAATAAAACAGATACATATTTACAAAATTTACAAAGTATAAAAGTCGTTGTAAAGAAAATTAAGCAAAGAGGTCTAATTAATAATTTGACTAAAATATTCAATAGATTATAATTTGCTGCCGGAAAATTGCCCTCTCTTTGAGGCGTTTGTTAATTAAAAGAAAATGTTTTTATCTTCCCAAAGAGGGGTGAATTAGGGGATAATAATAAAGTATAATTAAACCCTTTGAAAGTGTGGTCATTAAGATACAGTAAGCTAAATATTTGGCGAAATCACTGCAGCCCTGTGATTACAGTGTTTTATTTCAACTAACTTCTTAATCAATTCTTGTTCTTCATCGTCTTTATACTTATTCATCATCGTGTTTGCAAAATCACTAAGGCCATCGGAACCAACTGTAGATTCCGATTTGTGTCAGTCCTGAGAACTAAGTTTTTTAATTTAATTTTTTTTAATTTAAGTTTTAATCGTAACTCATTACGCGTTTGCGGTAATGAGTTTCGATTAAAATTTCTAAATGAATAACTAAAACAACTCTGTACCTATATAATCAAACAACAGAACTCACTACGTCGGTTCTCGCTTGAATAATCATTTGATAAATAATAATATTTTTATAAGTAGATATGTTCTGTGAACACAGTTACTGGATTTTGTCCCTAGAGGGATGATCGATGAATTAAGATAAATTGTAAATGTCTCACAGAGACGAAACTATTTATATGAGACATTCTATCACTTATCTAATCATCTGACTTAAGTCATCACTCTACACAATGCAACGAACACCAATTCCATCGTAAAATATCCACACATCATCAATTTTTTTTAAATTCTTTACAATATGTTTCAAATCTGAAAACTTTTCCTTTATTTGAAAGGACTATGCTAGAGACATCTCTTGTCTTTTCTCATGAACTATACATAGATTTCACAGCTAGTAATGATACCTATATATTTTTATTCAATACAAAAATACTTCCATTCATGTTTCTCTTATAAATGATTTTGTCTGTGTGAGACTTCTAAAATTTATCTTAGTTACTTGATAAATAGTTTGCTTCTGTCGCTCATAGGTATCGCTAGATGTCGCGTGCTTAGTTAGCGTTCTATCAATACAAAAATCTGTACTCGATTGCCCGCCACGGCTTACATACTGGTAGCCACCCTTCGTTCACTCACTCGTAATTTTTAACATTCTTGAAAGTGAAACTTCTGAACAATTCCAGACTTTTCTAGATAATTCGAATTAGATAATATAATTCTCGGTCAGAAATATTCTTTGCTACGTGTCTCTGGCGACCAATTCCGAGGCGGTAGACGTCAAAATATCCTCAACATTATTTATAGCGTTAACTGGGTTATTGTGGTCGAAAATTTTTATTAATTTCAGAAAACTAACAAACTTTCTATTAAGTTATCTTCATCAGGATGGATGCATCATAAAATTGCTATGCTATGCATAACGCTATGCATAATAACAAACACATGTGCATAATAATAACTTTATTCACGCATTTGTCCGGTTATCATGGACATAAACATTAAGTTGAAGGAACGGCAGCTGAGATGGTAACGGGCACATAAGACGGAGACCACCAGACCACACGGTGAAGCAGACAATACCTATGGAGCTTCATCGACAGTCATCCAGAGGAAGACCAAAGAACTACTGGATGACTCAATGCTCCAAAATCCTAGAGAAACGACCTGGATGAAAGCGATACCCAGAACCGAAAAAGATACAACCTGAGAACGAGAAGAACTAACCCCAACAGCCTACGTATGCAAAGAGTTGGGACAGTGCAAGGAAGAAGAAGAAGAAGGACGCATAATAACATTGATGTGCGTCCGTCTTGACAATGGTACAGTGGTATCGAAATCCGTCTTAAAAAATCAATGTAGTTTATACAAAGTTCGTTCATTTTAACTCCCTTTATATTAACTCGTGGCGTCTGCTTGCTTGACGGCTTGCCGGGTAGAAAAAATTTTGGATCGATTTTTAACCCTTTTCTCGTGATCCAATCGAGCTGAAACTTGGCAAGTAGACTAGTGGCGATGATCAAGAAGATCTATCAAATTTATTTATTATAGAATAATTTAGGATTTTTAGAATTTTTTTGTTTTTTTTTCAAATTGGAATCATTAGAAAAGTTTGATTACTAGCATAGCGGCCTGATAACGTCGCGGAATATTTTCTAAATTTGAATTACTCCATCGGTATACATAATAAGTACTTCACTACGAATGTCGAAAATCTAAATTGACTGACAAATGTTTTTAAAATTTAATCTTCAAAGCACGAAGTGTCTTATCAAAACATCTGACATTTTAGAAATATATTAAATTACTGTACGTTTAGTGTTATGTTATATGTTTTAATTCATCTTTAATTGTTGTTATATTTGACAAAGAAAGGGAGTATAATAAAAACTTGGTTTTTATGGGTTTTGAAATTAATAAAATGTGTTATCATTAAGAAAATTAACATAAGAATGCATAAATCGCTGCGTCCCCATATGTTTTAAAGCCTATGAAAGGTAGATCATCGGGTTTGTGCGATAATATAACCATGAAATATCAACCGATATTATGTCAAGCGTAGTTGGCAATTTAATACGAGTCCTGATAAACGGCCTAGACTCGAGCAAGAATCGAGAAATTCCGATAAAATTTCATATCTCTTGGGTAATTTATGCACGCGTTTTCGTTTCAATGGACGAATATATCAAGATAAAGGGGTTCTTTGTTACTTGAGCACTTTCAAGCGCGGGCTTAATGGGTTTTGGTTAAGTGACAGATTAACCTGGGAGCGCCCGCTATCGGCTAAAAATACCCGTTACGATTATCCGCTGTGATAACCTCGAACGAAATAAAAAAAAATTTCAACACCCCACTCTCAGTCAGTGGTGGCTTTAACACTATGCGCTGGCGCTAAAACACCTCCAAAAACTATTTAAATATTTAGTTAAATTTTAAGTAATTTAATTCAATTTAAAAAATATTCCATAATATCGCTCAGATATAATGTTAAAAAACATATTATTTAATAAAGTGATCACATAAATATAAGACAATACATTCATAGAAAAGTGCAAATAAATAAAATTGCAAACAAGGTAGTATCTTCAAGACAAAAGCAGACTAAAGCAATTTTCCAAAAATCTAGTTAAACCCTTCCTTATTCGTATTCATCTCCTATTTGTTTTGAAGTCATAGAGCTAGATTTACTACTGTAACATTGTGTATCGGAATTTAATTTCATTTATTCAAAAATGTAACGAATAGTGAACTGCTCGGTTTCCTATATACAGCTACTAAATTCTATAGTGGACCTTCTAGAGTTATAAAGGAAATATATCATGTAAGACACTGCATAAATTATTTTATTGCCACTTATTTTATAATATTATTACTTTATTAAATTCGTTTCATTATGTTATTACTCATTACTTTTTACACTAACACTTTCCTTTCTTTTGCTACTGTTTTTGTCTTCTATTTTTAATTTGTTCTTCTGACTTTTTATATATTTCAAATTCGTTTCTATGTAAAATATGTTAGGACATAGGTTAATATGTTCGATTCTGATAACTCATGCTCTTATTCATACATATCAATAATTTGTACCTGTTTTATTTCCGAAAAATAAATAAAATAAGATAATAAATTGATGTGGTTATCTATGAGTAAAAATTGTTGAAAGTGTTCAATTTATGTAAAGTTCTTCTTAGTTTTAGTTATTAAATAAAGTGTTTGGTGTCCTCTTAGACCAGCATGCATTTGTTATCAGGGGTCTTGCCATTTTTTTCTACTTTTTATAATATTTGTAATTACTCTGTTTCGACGTGTCAGAATAATTTATATATAAAAAATAAAAAATAAGAAAATCAAACCATGGATGCCACCGTTGACTTTCAATATAAGTCTTACTGACTAGTACATGTCATGGATCTGTTATATCTGGTATACCAGCTATCTTTCCACCTTTTTGGCAGTCTCCCTGGCATGCGATGTTCCATGGTTATATTGTGGTAAGAAGAAGACGAAGAATAAAATAAATTAAGCCTACGTCTTACGTCAGCGGTGCTCTACCGCACTTTCCAAATACCAGCCACCAATGTTCCCGATACTTTATCAAGTACTTGTTGGTTTTGTTGTTGTTGCTAGCTTTTGTCACGCTTGCAGCTAAACCAGAATGACAGGAAAATGTTTGTAGGTCAAATCCAGTATTAAGCGCAGGCTGAATGAAATTTTTTATCAAGATCACTGACCTTCAAAATAATTAGACATAAACTAATGTAAATTCTTGTCCACGATTTGGCATCATGACTGTGAGAATAGGTTCACCTTGTTTAAAAGGGTAAATTTTGAAACAATCGTATAAAAAGTAAAAATAAATTCTCTTTAAAAAAATTATTTCAGTTAATAAGTCGCGATTTATAACAAGATGACGTTTTTACTTAAGAGACTCGGTTTGGAAAAATAATTTAAGTAATACGTCTATACTTACTAGGGGACTTACTTGTGCAAGAATAAATAACTGCTGTGTAAAAAACATATGCAAGGGGGGACATTCTTCCGCTATCCTCCTCTCCTTAAGAACTTATTGAGTATATCTATACATATTTTATACACTCTGTGGTAAGTCCTTTTTTCAGCATTCTGTGAATAACTTAACATAAAAAGCCATTATTAAGAGACGTTTCATGCGTGTTTTTATTTATGTTTCATTTAAGATATTTTCACAAAATGAATTTTATGTATATCTACATTCAGTAAAATTAATTTAATAAAACGATTTGATAAAAATAGTAGAGAATGAAATTGTGGGATTTTGTAGGATATTTGGGACTGTTGGTGGGTATTAGAATTCTCCAAAATGAATGAATGAATACTTATTTACTTACTTACCATTTTCCAGTGGGGGTAAGCAGAAAGGATATATCGCCATAATCCTCTATCCTGACATACAAATCTCGCCTCATCCACACTCATACATCTTGGCATGCAAGATCGACGGTTATTGAGGCTTCTAACGGGATCATCTTCCAGTATCTGGTTAATCTGGTCATTCCACGTCTACCGCGGTTTCCCTCTCTTTCTGGCACCCTCAACACTTGCGTTATATATTTCCTCATTCATTCGCTCAACATGCAAAAATCACCTGAGCGACCCTTTTTTAATTCTATTAAAAATGTTAAGATCTTATTCTATCATAAATGGATTTGTCACACATACGTCTAAGAGATCTCATCTCCACTGCATTCAGTAAACTTTCGTTCCTATTCTGCTAGCTCCAGCCTTCACTTCCTTACATCATGAGGAATATTATTTTGCATCAAATTATTTTGCTACGCTTAACATCAATGAAATAATTACATATTTGAACTTTTGATATAGTTAATGTGGATGGCGTAAGTATTTATTATCTCTGCTTGAGTTTATTTATACTTCATATAAACCTTTATTTTTTTTGTATAACTTAAGTAATTATTGCGATATGTTAATACATAACACGTTATTTCTGTGAAAACTTATAAGATGGTCTCTAGACTTTTTAGTAGTCATGTGTAATCTGATTTTTATTTGTATTGTTAATTTCCTATAAATAAATAAATAACATATTTTACTACATGAGTTTAGAGATTATCGGAATTTTTTTACACCTGCACATATACTGTGTGACATAATAAATTATGTTCGTCACACTCCTTCGTGGAACAGTAAAACAAAATGAAATATTTAAATCACCGCGCATAAAATTATTCGAGTCCACGTAGGTACTGTGCGCGCTTTTCAGAACCCCGTACATTTGCGAATTGACATTATCGGTCAATTCATAACGACATGGCGTCATTCGAGCTTTGACACTCTGCCGCGCGAGATGTGAAGAGTACGCACCCTTTGAGAGGTAAGAAGTGAACTGAGAGACGCCATTTGAAGTAACATCGTAATAACATTGTTTAATTGTAGATTTGTGCTAATGATGAATTGTTATCAGGGTTCCTACGATGGGGTCACAACGTGAAGCCGTCTTCGGATGTCAAGCATGCGGCCTATTGAGAGCTCGAGGTCCAACACAAGGACACCACCTGGCAGCATAGGAGTCAGCTTCCATGGACCCAGGGGATGCCGGTCTCACCCTGACCTGATGTAGTACATCCTGGCGTGATGCAGGAGATAAGCATTGTCGGAACAGTTCCGTTCTTACGCCGAAAGACCTGGTATTATCTGATCTCATACTATATTTCAAGTACCCATCATACAGTTCAGCGTCACGGCGACGTAAAGTTTTGTGAAGCACGGGGTTTGGAAGAGCATCTGTGACCTATTAATAAGGACATGTTGAGCATCATGGGGAGGCGTTGATGTTCGTGTTAATTGTGTCTCATCCTATGTGAATGTAATTTCTGACCTGATGATTTCCCGTCCGCGACATCTGCGCGGGCGCTACCGCCTGTAGAGTTTTGAAAATATAGTTTAAGCTGCTTTCTCCCTTGTATCGCGGCCGTCAGCGAGGATGTCGCGGAGAGGGCAATTTATTTTAAATTAGAATAAAAGATTTCAATGAACCGAATTTAGAATATCTTTGAATTTACCTGTTGTCGCCATTTCAGGGCACAGAAAATTGTCAGTAGTTTATTAAATAAATGCTTGTTATGTAAATCCATCTTTGTTAATCTGTTGCAACTTGAACTTGTTAATATGAGAGGCACCTGAAGCGGCTCGAGAGAGAGAAAATTCAGTGCGCAGATCACCGAAAGGACCCTGAGATTGTAATAGAGGAATAAGGTTAGTCCCATTCTACTCCGATTGAACTAGCTGGTGATGACGAGGGGTTTAGATCGTGAGGAGCTGAACTCCACGTCATAACTGTCATAGAGAGATAAAGTATAGGATATTTATGTTTTCAACCCGTTTTAATGATGACACCTTATTCATCACCAATATCTATTGACTCTACAATGGATAATGATGATGAAAACGTGGTTAGTCTCAATCTCGTTAAAAAAAATTTAATGGACCCCATAAACGTGCTGCTAGATTTCTTAGACGGAAATGTCTGAGAAGATATAACCGTCCATGTTTATTTATTTATAGAAAATAATAGTCAAACATACATACAACAATACTGATTTCATATGTAACCTAATATCCTAATTACAAGTGTATGCCACCTGCTCTAGCAACATGTATATATTTTTAAGTATCAATACAATTCTTTCATGTACAAAATAGGTACATGACAAGCACAGCGATTAGGCGTGAACAGTGCAAGTGACAAACAAGCGAATAAAATAAAATTGAAACAATTATTGATACAGAATAACGTAATACAGAAGAATACACTGCCTCTTCCACATTGCTGCTGCTTGCTCGAACTTTGGATTGCGCTCACCAATAGCGGTAATGTGCCAGCTTTCAACGACTCGTTCACCGACATTAATATCTATCTTGTATCTTCATATCAACTAAAAATAAAAGTGAATATTATTCTGCGTCGCAACATTTAATTAATATCCAAACACCTTTAAAAATGCTCTGCGATGAAAGGTTTGATTGAAATTTCATTTGGGTGTCTTATTATGTATTTTCTTTATTCTTTCTTATTGTCACTTATTTCATTATATTATTACTTCACTACTTCTTTAAATTCGTTTCATTGTGTTATTACTCATTACTATTTCATTACTTCATCATATTAAATTTTTTTTTAAATTATTTATTCATGGGTGAAAATTACCCACCGGAAAGAGATCGAATTTAAAAAAAAGTTCTACCATTTCCGGGTTAACAAAATAGGCAGGTCATTATATTGATATTGTATCCATACCAATACTACTTATATATTTTCTTGGTTTCGACAAACTCGCAAAGTTTTTGAGGTTTATGGAATGTAAAGGATTTAATATTACTCCATAGAACCATCTAGAAGTATTTATATTTTTTATGATATACTCGAGGTACATAGACAAAATAATAATGAATTAGAATTATTTAAAAATTATAATGAATAAAGCTTTCAAGGGATGATGACTTATATTCAAATGATTTTTTATTTTGTGTGATTTTAACGTTATCCAACTAAAAATTTTGAGGCGGAATTATACATAGAAAGTATTTAGTATTAATTGTTTTGACGTACGAAACTTCAAAACAGTTTTTTGCGCAGCGGATCTGATACTCTTTTGTATAGTCAATGTCGTTTCGCAATGTTTCCAGAACTTATTAGGTTATCCCAGACGTATGTTCGAATTTAATATAAATAGTGTAGTGCTAAAAATCCTCAAAAACATGTAATTATTTTTGCTTCTACCACTTCGAGATTATACTATTTTTGGGAAATGAAACTGAGAAGTAAAAATTCACAATATAGTTATTTAAAAAAGTGCAACTACTACTGCTAGATATAATTTTTTTAAACTAAATAAAATAAAACTAAACTGAATAAAAATATTCAAACCAGCAAATAATTAAATAGAAGTGTAAATTAAGATACTGAGATAGTTTTCTCTTAAATACGAATCAATAAAGGAATTTTAAAACATGTATGCCATTATTTGAATTTTTTTTTAGTTTGAATCATCTCCTACAATAAACCAGAAATTCCAGTAACGAATCAAATCCTTATTTTATGAGGAGATTAGAATTCCTCAACAGATAAAATTAAATATGAACGTTTGTAACTTATGATTGATGGATTTGGCGTTAACGTTGTGGAGATTATTCATTATGATAATTATTTATTTTTTTGTATAATCCTTGTTCTACAATTTATTTTATACATGAATATGTGAATCATAATAATTTATATCATTTTATTATTAATATTACCTATCTAAATACACATATTTTAACTTCTTCAAATGTAGCAAATTTATTTTGTGGTAACATAATTATAATTAATATAAATTATCTTTATAAGTAATTGAATGTTACGGCGTTTACCTTGTGGAAATCCATTATGAATAAATAATGAAATAAAACAATCAACTTTGTTTTTTTCCACTTATATTTAAGCCACTTGTTTCACTACATGTTTCGGAAACGTCCGTTTCCTTCATCAGGTGAATTAAGACTGAGGTATGTAGGAATGGTTGTCTGGTGTGTGTGTTGTGGATTCGGTAGAAGTGGAGGGGGTATCTAAGTGGTGGGAGATCGGGAACATTGTAAGAAGGGGTGATGTGAAGGGTTGTATTTGATTATTGATTATGTTATTTGTTGTGTTTATGTTTTTATGAATTTCAAGTGTTTCTAAATTATTTTGTTTAAGGCCGTATGTCTGTTTATGTAGGATGTGTATTTTTGTATTGCTGAAAGTGTGGTTATTTTCTATAATGTGATTGGCGTATTCTGAAAAATTGTGATTTGTGAGGCACCTTTTATGTTCTTTAAATCTTTTTTCAATTGATCTGCCTGTCCTACCTATATATGACATCTCACAATCCCCACATTCTAGTTTATAAATACCACTACAGTGTAATTTGTTAGGATTTTTAGATTTACTATTTTTCAATTGTTTTTCGATTGTATTGTCCGTGTAGAAAGCTGGTTTTATATTATTTGGTAGTTTTCTGGTAATGTCGTATGATATTGTATCTATATAAAGTATTTTTCGCCAATTATTGTGTGTGTCTTTGGTAAAAGAGTTGTATATATATTTTTTTATTATGTTTCTTTGGATTTTTTTATTTAAAATTTTTTGTATTGTATCTATTTTGTAGCCGTTGTTGAGTGCTATTGTTTGTATTGTTTTTAATTCTCTTTGGAAATTTTCTTTGCTTAATGGTATTGATATTAATCTAGTTATCATAGAATGAAATGCTGCCATTTTATGAGATATTGGGTGATGTGAAGATTGGTGTATAATATTGTCTGTAAATGTTGGTTTTCTGTATATATTGAATGAAAATGTGTTATTGCTTGTTCTTTTTATGTTTAGGTCAAGAAAATTGAGCGTTCTGTCTGATTCTGTTTCCATTGTGAATTTTATGTTTTTGTGTAGTGTATTGATAAAGTTTTAAATATATATTTCTTACAAAATTTTTTACGACACAAAGTGATACCCAAACATGTGAACATTTTTACAAACTTAAAAAGTGCTACAGCGTCAATATCTATTGAAAAAGCAAAAGTAATATGGATTAAGGATGAAATTAAAGACATGTTCATTAAAAGAAATAATATAAAACTTTACTTAAAGTATCTTCATACAGAGCTTACAAATATTTTACATAGTGTAGAATTGGATTTATTCGATGATAAAGTTCGGTTATACGGGAGTGCAAGTGCGTTTAAGAAAAAAGAAATATTAGATAAAAAATTAAAATCACTCATTAAAAATAATAAAGTTAACAAATCTTATAATAATATACATACTAATCCCGATTCCAATATTCCTACAAAGTTTTATGATCGTGTAGTTAACTTATCTCAACACACATTTAAACAAAAAGAATTAAACCTCCTCTCAAAAGGAATGAAATACAATATCCCGAGAAAAAATATAGAAAAATCTTTGGAAATATTAGCTGTCGATACTGAAACTGCCGTATACAGAAGAAATAATGCGATTAAATACACCTGTGCAGAGACAATAAAAAGTTTTATAAAAAAGTTTAAAATTAAAGATTCTTATTTACCTGAGATACAGACGGTCAAAAACATAAAACAAGTGCTAAATGATCAGAATCTAACATTCACTCGAGCTGATAAAGGAAACTCCATCGTGATCATACCAACAAAAGATTACAATGATAAAATTTGTGATTTTTTAAAATGTGATATATTTGAGTGTATAAATAACGACTTAACTAATAAATTTCAAAAAATAGTAAAGGATACAGTGAACTCTTGTAATATCGTATTTAATAGTGACATTAAAAAGCAATTAATATTAATGAACCCATCTGTCCCAAAATTCCAAGGATTAATCAAACTTCACAAAAACCCATTAGTATTAGACCAGTTGTTAGAGCGCTTGTAATTCCCCGTCATTTAAATTATGTAAAATGTTTGTTTCTATTGTCAAAAACCTTAAAATCTTTCAACCAAAATACACAGTGAAAAATTCCTTAGAGTTAGTTGAAAAAATAAAATATACTGTCATTCCAAATAACGCTAAATTGATATCCTTTGATGTAAGCAATTTGTTTACCAATGTACCGATCGAAGATTGTAAAAACATATTTAAAGAAATGACCAAAAATCTTGATTCAAAATTGGTAAACGAATTGTTAAAAATATTAAATATTTGTACAACCCAAAATTATTTCTGTTATTTAGATAAGATATATTGTCAAAAAGATGGACTAGCTATGGGTCAACCATCCAGTCCCCTATTAGCTGATATATTCATGAATTCTGTAGAAAATAATTTATTTAATTCTAAAAATAGTTTAGTAAAAAATGTTCTTCTGTGGTATAGGTATGTCGACGACATATTTTGTGTATGGACAGGCACAGACAGACAACTACAACAATTTCTCACATTTATCAATACACTACACAAAAACATAAAATTCACAATGGAAACAGAATCAGACAGAACGCTCAATTTTCTTGACCTAAACATAAAAAGAACAAGCAATAACACATTTTCATTCAATATATACAGAAAACCAACATTTACAGACAATATTATACACCAATCTTCACATCACCCAATATCTCATAAAATGGCAGCATTTCATTCTATGATAACTAGATTAATATCGATACCATTAAGCAAAGAAAATTTCCAAAGAGAATTAAAAACAATACAAACAATAGCACTCAACAACGGCTACAAAATAGATACAATACAAAAAATTTTAAATAAAAAAATCCAAAGAAACATAATAAAAAAATATATATACAACTCTTTTACCAAAGACACACACAATAATTGGCGAAAAATACTTTATATAGATACAATATCATACGATATTACCAAAAAACTACCAAATAATATAAAACCAGCTTTCTACACGGACAATACAATCGAAAAACAATTGAAAAATAGTAAATCTAAAAATCCTAACAAATTACATTGTAGTGGTATTTATAAACTAGAATGTGGAGATTGTGAGATGTCATATATAGGAAGGACAGGCAGATCAATTGAAAAAAGATTCAAAGAACATAAAAGGTGCCTCACAAATCACAATTTTTCAGAATACGCCAATCACATTGTAGAAAATAACCACACTTTCAGTAATACAAAAATACACATCCTACATAAACAGACATACGGCCTTAAACAAAATAATTTAGAAACACTTGAAATTCATAAAAACATAAACACAACAAATAACATAATCAATAATCAAATACAACCCTTCACATCACCCCTTCTTACAATGTTCCCGATCTCCCACCACTTAGATACCCCCTCCACTTCTACCGAATCCACAACACACACACCAGACAACCATTCCTACATACCTCAGTCTTAATTCACCTGATGAAGGAAACGGACGTTTCCGAAACATGTAGTGAAACAAGTGGCTTAAATATAAGTGGAAAAAAACAAAGTTGATTGTTTTATTTCATTATTTAAATTATCTTTGTTTAAACCACTTATTTATTGAAAAAAATCAATGTTGATTTTTTTCAATAAATAAGTGGTTTAAACAAAGTTAATTTATATTAATTACACATATTTTACATTAATATTACTTATCTAAATACACATATTTTAATAATATTTTGTGGATTGCTACTACTCAACTAGGCGTAACCTATGCTAGAGTAGCTAATTGTATATGTGTTATTTATTAAAGTTTGTCAACGCTAATGTAGGACAAGTTTGTATAAGTAATATAATGAATATATTGGTGGGCGGAAGGAAAAAACAAAGTGTGTAGTATATGTAGAAAGAATATAAATCTAGTAAAAAAGAATTGAGTGAAAACCGAAAATTATATATACCTATGTGAGTAAAACATATTATATTCTTTTATATGAATTATAATAATAATAAAATATTTTTAATTCATGTTTAAAATTTTTGACAAGAGTTAAATAACTGGATTCGTCCCCAGAGGCGTGGTAATTTATAGATGTTGTGGTCGATCACGGGTGGAATGTGTGAACGTTAAATTGTGTAAAGTGAACACTTAAGCCAGCCTACGTCAAGTCGTAACCCCTGTGTATGCCCAAAGACTTTCATATCTATCACACATTTTTCCATATAAATAACTTCGTCTTTATGAGATAACTACAATATATCATGATTAATAATAATACTTTAACTATCAATGAGGTATTCTGTTTTTAAGAAGTAAAATATAGAGTTACAATTAAACTTTTTTCCATTGACTTGATAATGATTGTTTTATTGTTTTTAAAGCTAGAGCGGAGATTTTAAAATTGTTGTAAAAAATGCTTCCAAAACACAAAAAAATGCTTTAAAATTCAGTAATTAACTTTAAAATTGACATTCTTTTCGAGATAATCATATTCAAACACGTCGCCCTGTATTCTCGTAATATGCAAAATGCAAAATGGCGCTTTTGCTTTTGATCCCCTCATACGGTAAAATGAGCCTTTTTCCTTTGGCTATACAGAAAATACACTTTTATCTTCAGTTTAATATGAGATTTAAGATCCCATGGGAATATGAGGAATACCCAGCGGGAGAGCGATTAATTAATCTGGAGCAGGGAGGAATTATAAAAGGACTTCACGGTTAATAATTTCCCTCGAGTAATAAAATTACATTCTGTTAAATTTTTATAATAAACAGTATTTTATGACGTATCACTTAACAATGCATATCCTGCGATAGAGGTCTCTGTAACGTTTTATCATCTTATTCGAGTAACTTGTTGGTTTTGTGGTTATGACACTCGCCTCGTGATCCAAAGGTCGTGGGTTCGAACCTATATGAAATAATCGGGCGGGAGTACCTAATTGGTAATATAAATAGTGTGCGATAGTTTGAATGGAATATTCAAGCTAGTTATAAATAAAGTGTTACCCGGCAATAATAAAGTGTTCAAAGAACAGCGCTAAGTTTAATTCGTGTTCAGTGACTTTGTACATAATTAGTTATCATTAATTAATAAATCGCTATTTTACCTCCAGTGTTTTCAATTGCCTCCCGCAGTCACGACCCGTGATATTATTAACAGAGATATTCATACAATTAGGGGTAATATCAACTCAGCTTACAGCGGTGAAAGTAAAGGTTAATAATAAAGATGAATATTAATAACATTATTATTATATTCATGTTGGGCGACATCCCTGACGACAAAATAAAGATCAGGAAAACTAATCAGCAGTTTCCACAACTGAAAACATGGGATTTCGGTTCGGGAATGTCCGGAGGCCATCGAGCGTGATCGGAAATGCGTGACGTCTAGTGACAATGTGCGAAAATGACTCGAGGGATGTCGCAAAGCGAATCAATGTAGGGGCGGATTATTTGGAAGGGCATTTCCTGGGGAAAACTTCACATTTAGTTTTCACTTACCCTTTTTTATTGTCCCTCGGGATTTCGTAAAAGGGTAGCGGAGGACGCACACGTTAACACTAGAAAAAAAAACTTTTACAATTACATGCTTCCGTGAAGACAAAACGTGGTGCGTGTAAGAAATTGTTTCAGGACCTATCTTGAAAATATATATGATTTTTCGTTTTTCATTGCTGTTTTTGTTGAGGTTTACTTTTATTTATTGAATTACTGCCAGGAAGGCATTACTTTAGAGAAGTTGAGAACTGAACATAGCTCGGAAGACATCTCTTCAAAATGATACATGTGGTGTATGAGGAGTGCGTAGTGATAGTGTGAAAGAGATGAATGCATGCGGTAGGAAGCGGGGGAAACGGGCGACGCCATTCGGGCACTGACGGTCGCACGCAGAGGAC
The DNA here is from genome assembly GCA_016648135.1 of Agrypnia vestita. Taxonomy (NCBI): domain Eukaryota; kingdom Metazoa; phylum Arthropoda; class Insecta; order Trichoptera; family Phryganeidae; genus Agrypnia; species Agrypnia vestita. The sequence continues at coordinate 15,834 of JADDOH010000203.1, forward strand.
TGTTTATAAATAAAGTGATAATTACTGAACAAGATCGGGTATTCAATTTCTTCCTTATTTCAAAGAAAACTTATCATACTCAGGAAGTGATTATACCACAATACACTATCACTTAATATCTTGGAGCGAATGTAAACAATCGAACACAATCAAAACATAGCGAAATGAAAGATCAATGTGGAGTGTTAAGAAGATGTTTTACTTTACCCGCGGAATCATCTAGTATTAATGTGTTTAGCGCAATAATATACAGGGTTATTTGTAAAACATTAATAACCTCGCAGGACTATATTCCTGCCTTGATTATGAGTCGAAAATGTTCAAGCTATTATGACCTTATATCAATAGTTTAGGAGATATGCGACATCAAAGTTTGCATTTTTTTTTCAATATTTCCGACTTATTTTTTGTAAAACGTTGGCCAATCATTACAGTAAATTATATCGAATATGAAAAACTCATTTTCTTTAATACAAGTCAAATAAAAAAATAAAAACCTTCGAATTCCAATTGGAATTTTTTCGGGGTTTTTATCATTTTATTTAACTTGTATTGAAACGAATAAATTTTCCGTAATCGATTTGAGTTACTGTAATGAGTGTCCAGCGTTTTACAGAAAATAAGTCAGAAATATTGAAAATAAAATGCAAACTTTGATGTCGCATATCTTCTTAACTATCGTATTAGGTCATAATAGCTTGAACATTTTCGACTCATAATTAAGACAGGAATATAGCCCTACGAGGTTTTTAATGTTTTATAAATAACCCTGTATAAAGAATAGATACTCAAGGTGGTAATATTCACTTTAGTTTATTTGGGATGAGTCCAGATTCACAGAAATGCGACCACGATATCAATATTATAAGTCAGTTGAGGTTAAAAAGCATGTAAACAAACGGTCAAACGATCAAACGAGGATCGGTTCTTGAATGTCGAAGTGGCGCGCGGTATCTACACTATATGTACTAGATCACCATACTCCTAAAATAAAACAATTTGCCTTAAATTTCAAAATATTTGAAATTTAAGGCAAATTGTTCTCAACCAAACTATTCTCGGAATAATTCAATTAAAAGTGACAGAAATGTGAGCCTTAACCCTGGTAATAGAAAGTAAAATGTTATACACATATGGGAGAGTAAGTTACTGCAAAAAATTTCTGAATCTGTACGAGAAAATGGGCAATGAAGAATCAGATAAAACCACAAACTGGAAGATTTGTATGACTATTGAACAATGTATCGTATAAACTAAGATCCAAAGATCACCAGACTTACATCATACTATAAAACCTGAAATATTTTCTGCACATGTACACTACAGTAGGAAAAAAGTTTGGATATTATGACATTTGAGTTGGGGTAATTTTTGAAGATAACAGCAAAACAGGTACAAAAAAATGAGTAAATAAAGCGAGTAAATACATAAAAATTAGTAAATGAAATAACAAACCTGTTTTTTTAAATGTGTTTAACGGTAAAGCACCATACATTAATATTATTCATTGCCAGACGCTTTTCGTGGCTCATTCCTTTCATTAGATGCTGTAAAGCTCTATAAATAATTATGTCATTTATGTTACGGTAACAAATTTGAATTTTATATTAGGTCCTTACATATGAAATTGGCGTTTTGCCGTACTGGCAAATTTGATCTCAAATATCTTCTCTTTGGTTAGGAATTCCAAATCAAAATTTATACAGCTATTTACTCATGTATTTGTGTTTTGAAAATTATAATTCATTTGTTTTTTCCTCAATTGTTTTTTTCTTTGCGTCACTCAGTTTACAAAATGAAAAACTTGAAATATCGCGTTATTTACGAGTACGAGTTCCACCGGGGCACCAGTGCTGCAGAAACGGCTCGAAGGATTAATGATGTGTATGGCGACGGTACCGCAAAAGAAAACACAGTGCGTTTTTGGTTCCAACGTTTTCGTTCTGGAAATTTCGACCTGCAGAACAAGCCCCGTGGACGGCCGGAGACCAAAGTTGATAATGAAGAATTGAAGGCTATTGGGAAGCGGATCCATCGCAAACCACATCCGAGTTAGCTGCAGGCTGCGGTGTTAGTGATAAAACTGTTTTAATCCACTTGAAGCAAATTGGTAAGGTGAAAAAGCTTGAAAGGCGGGTACCTCACGAATTGAGTGAAGCAAATCAACAAACGCGCGTTGACTGCTGCGTTGCATTACTCAACCGGCACAATAATGAAGGGATTTTAAATCGAATCATTACCTGTGATGAAAAGTGGATCCTGTACGATAATCGGAAGCGCTCATCGCAATGGCTGAACTCTGCTGAACCAGCCAAACCATGCCCCATGCGAAAATTGACTCAAAAAGTTACTTGTGAGCGTTTGGTGGACTAGTGCTGGTGTCGTTCACTACAGCTTTCTTAAATCTCGCCAGACGATTACGGCAGATGTCTATTATCAGCAACTGCAAACCATGATGGAAAAGCTAGCTGCTAAACAACCGAGGCTGGTTAATCGCTCTAGGCCACTGCTGCTTCATGATAACGCTAGACCACACACTGCACAACAGACGGCTACCAAATTAGAGGAGCTTCAATTGGAATGTCTAAGACATCCACCGTACCTTGCCCTAATAGATTACCATTTTTTTCGAAATTTGGATAACTTCTTGCAAAGGAAAAAAAATTCAACTCCGATGGGGCAGTCCAAACCGCCTTCAAAGATTTTATTGATTCCCGTCCGAATGGTTTTTTTAGTAAAGGGATCGATGAACTACCAATGAGATGGCAAACGTGCATAGATAGCAATGGTACATACTTTGATTAAATAAATATATTATAATAAAAAAAAATCGGCTTTATGTTCCTCCCATACTAAACGCCAATTTCATATGTAAGGACCTAATATAATGTTGAGGGGAAGGGTTAGAGGGGGAAGGGTAAATGTCACTCATGTTATCCGCCGGGGCCTAAATAATAAATATGCAAAATTCTAGTCAGATCGGTCGAACAATACTGATTTGCATGGAAAATATATCGGAAGAAGGAGGAGGATAAAGGGAGGGAAGGAAAATGTTACTAATGTTTTCCGCTGGAGCCTAAATAATAAATTCGCAAAATTTGAGTCAGATCGGTCGATACAGATATAAGAAAATATATCAGGAGAGGGAGGGGGAAATGTCGCCTGTGTTACCCGCCGGGCCCTTAAGAATAAGTATGCAAAATTTGTGTTTGATCGGACAAACGGTGTAGATTTGTACAGAGAACAGACAGACATTGAGTTTCATATGTATAGATATTACTGCATTTAAAGCACCACTCTCAATTTATTTCTCCTTTCGATATTTTTCTCGGCTTTTGTGATCTTTTAAAATAAATATAGGTAAGTTCAAAAATTTATTCCCTTCCTAAATGTAGAAGGATTGTCTAATCTATCATCTTTTCAATTACAACTTTCGACTTGCTAACATTTTCGTATGGTTCCTTTTCTTGCATAGATTATTCATTCTACTTACTAGACTGTAAATTTCTTTCATAGTAATAGATACTTCAATTTCATATAAATAAATTGCTTATTTTCGCTCCAATATTTATACATACAGTTCTTTTACATAAAAATCCATTTACGTGTTAAATAATCAACACGGCGGTGATATTACAACTGATTGATTGATTAACCCACATGCAGTACTTACTTTGTATAGGGATTTAATAGCGTGTAAAAATCCACTTTTCATCCAGTATCCAAATAATAATTTCCAATTTTTTTATTTGATATTAATGCAAAAAATCACTACTCAAAAAAAATTCTCTAGAATCTGTAAATATATATCTAATTTGAAATAAGTGTTTAAAAACAATTGCCACCTTAGTTTTCCTATAAGTAAATACACTATATACTTAAACGTGTACACTTATTTGTATACTCATAACTTTTAAATATGCATATCGTTATTTGATACCAAATAGTGGATATTGGTGCTTTTGCTTATTTGGATATTACTGTCTTTACTATGAAATTTCAGTCTAAAATCGCCATCAACTCTGAATATAGTTTGAAGTAGCCAATTTATCACGTGACACATCCTTGGGAGTAGATTGGTTGAAATGGATATTGCTCTCATTGAATTTTACACTACGAATAGGTATATTGCTGCCTTTGCTTATAATAGTGATTTGGTAACATGTTTTTGGGAGGGATTGAACTATATACCTATAAAATCTGGAATTCAGTACATCCTAAAATAGTAATCTTCGGCGATTGCATTAAGAAATTTGATTTTTTTTTGGATATTGCTGCCTTTGCCTTTTTTAAATCACCTATTATTTGTCGTAAGCTTTTTCAGATGTACAATAAATATTTTTTGACGCAAACAGGCATTGAAAAAACTGATCTCCAAACTAAGAGATAATGTAAGATAATCTATTAATTGTGAAGTAACAACACCTTCCACAGGTATTTGGCAAAAACTTTGTGATGATACATAGCCTTCCCATAATACGGTTTAATGCAAACTTAATTTTTTCCATACTTACCACTAGTATCTTTCCTGTAAATCATGCTTTCCTTAATAAATATCTCGGCTTACTCTCCTTTAACATTCTCTACACTTATGTTTCCTGGAAATATTAAATATCATTAATTTATCTTTTGTTGCATCCTTAATCGTTAATTCCATTCTCAGTTCCTTAATTACAATTACTTTTGGCACTACATCGGTATTTCTTGACCTTCTTCCAAAAGAATTTCATATTATTCCAGACGTTCTCAGTCATCTTCCATAAATGTAATACAAAAAGTAAAATTGAATAAATTTAGTCCAAAAGTTATTTAAATGTAAGTGCTTTCAGAATGTCTTTCACGTTCATTGTGACGGCTGACATCATTGTCAGTCTATGGCACGGCGTTACTGGGTGACTCTAATTTTGATCTTATTTCATTATAAAAAATATAAAACATTAAAATTCCTTCCATAAAATCTGCACCCGCAAAATTAAGCATATATAAAATTTATATCACATATTCCTATTGCATACATAGAAACACAATCATATCAGATCTTAAAAACTTTAGTTTTACTTTATATTATAATAAGGAATACGTATGTAAAAAAACATTTTAAATTGCCATGGCATTAGAGCCATTATAATGATATTACGTAACTTCAGTTATTGATTGATGATAAGTTCAATTCAATTCATTATTAAGTCTTGGTTCATCTCTAAAAATATAAAAATAAAAATAAAATATTTAGAATATCGGGTTGGAGTGAAGGTCACTTGATTTAAATATGTAAGCAGAAAATAGCCCCTCTATACTTGTTTGCGAGACAGGCTAACAAGTGAGTGTTCTGCACGCTTCTTGTATCTTTTTTGGTTAGTGTTCAATTCCCTCAAAAGCAGATTTTATTTATAAACGTCCCATTATTTCTATTCTTTTGCAATTATTCATGAAATCTTAAATAAAAGCTTCTTTATCTATTAATTGATTTTGATCGGACTTATTTTATTGTTTAACAAACTCTTTTTCAAAATTATCCTCTTCATCATCAGAATTAGATTCAGTTAAAATTGATAGATGTGTTGTAGATGTTTCAGATGTATTGTATTTCTAACCATTCTTTTATATTAGGTCCTTACATATGAAATTGGCGTTTTGCCGTACTGGCAAATTTGATCTCAAATATCTTCTCTTTGGTTAGGAATTCCATATCCAAATTTATACAGCTATTTACTCATGTATTTGTGTTTTGAAAATTATAATTCATTTGTTTTTTCCTCAATTGTTTTTTTCTTTGCGTCACTCAGTTTACAAAATGAAAAACTTGAAATATCGCGTTATTTACGAGTACGAGTTCCACCCGTGGCACCAGTGATGCAGAAACGGCTCGAAGGATTAATGATGTGTATGGCGACGGTGCCGCAAAAGAAAACACAGTGCGTTTTTGGTTCCAACGTTTTCGTTCTGGAAATTTCGACCTGCAGAACAAGCCCCGTGGACGGCCGGAGACCAAAGTTGATAATGAAGAATTGAAGGCTATTGTGGAAGCGGATCCATCGCAAACCACATCCGAGTTAGCTGCAGGCTGCGGTGTTAGTGATAAAACTGGTTTAATCCACTTGAAGCAAATTGGTAATGTGAAAAAGCTTAAAAGGTGGGTACCTCACGAATTGAGTGAAGCAAATCAACAAACGCGCGTTGACTGCTGCGTTGCATTACTCAACCGGCACAATAATGAAGGGATTTTAAATCGAATCATTACCTGTGATGAAAAGTGGATCCTGTACGATAATCGGAAGCGCTCATCGCAATGGCTGAACCCTGCCGAACCAACCAAACCATGCCCCAAGCGAAAATTGACTCCAAAAAAGTTACTTGTGAGCGTTTGGTGGACTAGTGCTGGTGTCGTTCACTACAGCTTTCTTAAATCTGGCCAGACGATTACGGCAGATTTCTATTGTCAGCAACTGCAAACCATGATGGAAAAGCTAGCTGCTAAACAACCGAGGCTGGTTAATCGCTCTAGGCCACTGCTGCTTCATGATAACGCTAGACCACACACTGCACAACAGATGGCTACCAAATTAGAGGAGCTTCAATTGGAATGTCTAAGACATCCACCGTACTCTCCGGACCTTGCCCCAACAGATTACCATTTTTTTCGAAATTTGGATAACTTCTTGCAAAGGAAAAAATTCAACTACGATGGGGCAGTCCAAACCGCCTTCAAAGATTTTATTGATTCCCGTCCGAATGGTTTTTTTAGTAAAGGGATCGTTGAACTACCTATGAGATGGCAAAAGTGCATAGATGTCAACGGTACATACTTTGATTAAATAAATATATTATACTAAAAAAAATCGACTTTATGTTCCTCCCATACTAAACGCCAATTTCATATGTAAGGACCTTATATATTTTTTTGTTCCACTGTATTTAAGCCTTCCTCTAATGATCTGTTTCTCTTCTGGTAAAATCCTATACTAAACATAAACATAAACTGTAGATAGAAATAATCACCATCATTCTTGGCACTACAACCCTTGGTGGGTCTTGACCTCCTCAATAATTTTCCTCCACTCATCTCGGTCTAGTGCCAGCTCATTCCAGTTTCGAAGCTCTAAGGCAGAGATATCTTTGAGGACATTGTCACTCTATCTTTGTTTTGGCCTTCCTAAGCTCCTTCGCCCTATTGGCCTTGAGTTCAGTAGGGACTTTGGTGCTTGATGCTCGGACATTCTCTCCACATGACTCAGCCACCGAAGTCTTCCCAGTTTTATAAATTTTGTGACGTTTGGCTCCTTAAATAGAGTATAGAGCTCATTGTTGTAACGCCTGCGCCAAAGTCCATTTTCTAGAACCGGTCCGAAGCTACGCCTCAAAAATTTCCTTTCAAAAACGTCCAGTGCTCGCTCATTCCTCTTAGTTAGTACCCACGTCTCAGCTGCGTACGTGAGTACTGGCCTAATAAGCGTTTTGTATACGTTTTGTTTGTTTTATCTTGGTGTTTCTGGACAGCAGTCTGGATTTTATCTACTTTTGTAGGCGGAAAAAACAGCGATTTGCGCTCACAATGCGCTTCTGGATCTCCTCTGTAGTATTATTGTTGCTTGTTATCAGGGATCTTAGGTATGTAAATCTTGGTACCGTTTCAAAATGTTCACTTCCACACGAGAGAGTTGGGATTTCTTGGGTACATCCTACGGCCATGTATTTTGTCTTCTGCTGGTTTACTATGAGACGTAGATAGAAATACATTTTATTATCAAAAAACTTTCCTTCTCGTTTCTGCATCGATTTCATTATGTCTTCCGCAATTGGCTATTGACTTTTCTCTAGGTAGATTTTTAATTTGAACCATTCCTTTAAGAACTCTTGTGGAGTGATGTTAATTCTTTGAAGTTTAAGTGTCACATCGTATGGCTTTTTTAGGAGATCCTTAAGACGAATCGATTTTCATCCCAAATTTCGGGGTTAAGAAAATACATCTGATCAACTGCAGCGAATTGTTCATACAAAAGTAATAATCGTCCTACTTTTTTATATGACAACGAGGCTCATTATCTAAAATTGGAATGACCTTGTATTACTTTTTTAATAAGCAAATAGTAAATGAATTCCCGAGATTCTTTAAAACATATTTTTAAAAAAGTTGGGAAATGTATGTAGGTCATTTTGCATCAGCTCAATTGTTGACACCATTCCGGGAGAAAAAGGTTTGAACTTCCTTCCCCAGCTGCTGAACATTTTTTTGGGATTGCATCTTGCTCTTTATCCTGTAGTCTCATTTTGAAAACTTTCATCATCGAATTTTCGTTTAAAAGTGTGATTACGTGAATCATATTGTCCGCGTTGTCTATTATATCTATACTTGTACTTACTATTTATCCTTGCTGATATTCACACCCTCCACTTTTTTTATGATAGCAGCTGAATTGTGTTGTCCTTCTGTATCTGTCAGTGCCAAAAGTTTTGAGTAGAATTTTTCCGGAATCATAATGTTGAATAATTTTTGGTGTGGAGTCGCAGTATCCATTTTTATTTAAATAAATTTCTGAAATATTTCTCTTATTTCACTCTTTTTTTCAGCAACTTCAATTATTAATTTGCGTATAGATTCATACCCAGCTTCAACCTTTTTAACTGAAATCCTTCACCCGCCCACGTTTTCAATGAAACTCCGTTATTCATTAAACTTTTGATAAATCCCATCTTAAAAGTATTTACAGTCACTTGAATTATAATTTTGCTACTAGTGACTCCAAAATGACTTTTTAAGCTTGAGAATCATGTGAACGTGAAGAATATCGTTTAGCTAAAAGGATTTTTTCGGATTCCAAAAAAATTATTTTCTTACCACATAAAATCACATCATCTTTTTTTTATCTTTTCTGAAACCTTAGATTTAGTCATTTTTGAAATCTTAGATTTCGTTTTGTATTTTTATCAATTAACAAGTTTTTTCCAGACCAATTGCGGTTTTAGGATTGTTCGATGATGAAGCCATTCTGAAAAAAAGTGAAAAATAAAATAAACGGATACTGTGATAATACAATGTATGTAATTATCTGTAAATTAAAATTTATAAAACACATTAAAAATAAAACCCAAAGTGTGGTATTACTGTGACACTGTGTGGTATTACTACTGTTACTGTGGTATTACTACTGTTACTGTGGTATTACTACTGTTACTGTGGTATTACTACTGTTACTGTGGTATTACTACTGTTACTATAATTACTGTGAGACAAGACAAGGAAGGAAGATTGAGTGAACCTGTTAGAAGTTACCTGAAGAAGGATATTGCAACTGAATAAAGGTAAACGATTGTTTGGTTTTGAAATTTGAACGAATTTGAACACATTATGATTGAACACAATATGATTGATGTTATCAAAAAGTTAACATTCAATTAGTTAGTAGCATCAATAATTTTGATCATAAGCGCTGCGCAGGTAGCTCTGAAAGCTTATAACTGCATATTTTAAAACAGGCCGAGAAGTTATAATAACTATAGTAGTGTGTATACTCAAAAAATATATTTTAATTACGTGGTCATTAGCGCGAATTATTTGCTAAATGTAATCTACGGCGTATACATCATTCAAGAGTGTATACTCAAAACCAAGAAGAAAAAAAATCACAACACAGGAAATACAATTCTGTCACTAATTCGCCTGTATAAGCAATAAACAAAAGGTTATGTAACAAGGAGCTACTTCATCTTGATCTGCGCTATAACCGAAGCTCTTTTATTCACTCTAGCAACTGCTAGAATGTTGAATTCTATACGTGTGTTGTGTGTTAGTTTTGAGTCAGTTTGGTTTACCGAGTCCAGGTTAGGATTGGAAGAATACACTGGTTAAACAATCTTTTCTTAAAACATAGTAGCGCGTGACATTCAGTGAATCTTCGTCTACTACACTACATCAATTTTGTTCTTCTTGTTGTTTCATCCTTAAGGAATCCTTTTGGGGAAAAGTCTTGCCTATGTACGAGGAAACCATTTTAAGATCCCACCTCCACGTTAATGTTTCCCCGGCATGCGAAGTAATTTTTCTTGACTCGAGTTTGTTTATATTAATTTTTAACCTCTGTTTTATTCGCACCTGAATACATAAGTTAATTTAGGAAAGATTCTAGTTCTTTGAGATAAAATTAGTACGTCATACGCAATTCTTAAATGGGAAAGATACATAACTGTACACAAAGATATCTCTAACAGAAGAAAAAATGAATACAAATTTTATTACATAATTTTTTTTAAGAATATTTAAGAAATTTTAAGAAAAAAAAAAAGAATTTTTAAGAAAAAACTTTTAGATATGTATTACGTCGTTCTTCTATGTGTATAAAATACATGTCTTGATAAATTATCTCGCTTGGTGCTCAACTACTACAACTACTCAAAGATATCTCTAACATAAGAAAAAATGAATAAAAATTTTATTACATAATTTTTTTTAAGAATATTTAAGAAGTTTTAAGAAAACAAAAAAGAATTTTTAAGAAAAAACTTTTAGATATGTATTACGTCGTTCTTCTATGTGTATAAAATACATGTCCTGATAAATTATCTCGCTTGGCGCTCAACTACTGTCATTTACGTTTTCCCGGGACGAATCTCCGAAACAAATCTCACGAAGTGTGTAAAGTGGTGTTTGAGAGAGCGAAAGTAAACTCCTTCACAATTATTAGCAGGTTATTCCAATAATTCCAGCCTCTAATCGTCGATAAATGTCTAGCCACGCCTGGAATAAATGGGTTTTTAATCTTCTGGTTTTGAAGACCTGTGTGTCGATATGGATAGCTTCGGTTTGTTTCCACGTTTTCAGTTTTTACGTTTTGAAAGATTCCAAATTCTTTAGCTTAATTTACTTTCCGAGGACATTTTAACTTATAGTTCTGAAACCTTCTATACTTATCGACATACTCCGCCTTTCAGTCAGGAACCTTATAGAACTTCCGGGAATCTTCTAGAACATTCTCCTTCCAGAACTTTCTAGAGCTTTATCGAACATTCTGGAACCTTATATACTCATCGACAAACTCCGCCTCTCAGTTTGGAACCTTATAGAACTTTCGGGAATCTTCTAGAACATTTCCCCTCCAGAACTTTCTAGAGCAGATTTTTCGGGAAACTTTCTAGAATTTAGACTCACAAACACTGTCGGCGTGGCCATTTTGAACCAATCGGAAGCATTTGCGGCCTTCCCAAAACAAAACAATGTTCTGAAAAGCACATTTTCTTCACCCACTCCCACCCACGCTCAGCCACCCCCACCAAACTCGCTTACTTTGATGTGACGCCAAGGGCTATCTACCACCATAACCACCAGGGGGTGGTAGTGGCTGGTTGTGGAGAAAACTTGGCAGGTAGGGAAACACGGGTTTCTTTTTATATATATTTATATATATATACGAGTATACATATATATATATATATTATATATATATATATATATATATATATATATGTATATTGTTTACCGTAATAACCACAATCCCTTCAATTAATTTGATAGGCACGATATTTTTAATATGTAGTTCTTTAATCAGGTAGATAGATTGTCTCTGGGCAATTGGCTACAATAGCATTAAAGTACATTTACACGGCACAACTAGTAAATAAGCGCATTTAAGTCTTACCTTAAGTAAACACATTATCTTGGAAAAATACTATGCAAAAAAAATGTGCTTGGGAGTAGATAAAATTTCGTAAGTTAAAAAATTAATATATTTTAAAGGTAATTCTGATCATTAAAATCTTACTTTGTGTAAAAAATAGTAATGTACATAATGTGTTTATGATTAATATTATATACAGTTAAGTTAAAGTGACTATCCACATCTATCAACAATGTAAAATATTTGCCTCAGCAAATTATTGGTGAGATTTTATCGAGGCCGGCATTAGAAATATTACCTGGTATTTTGTAAACAAATGTTTGATTTATTATTATCATTATTTTTAAACAAATGTTAGGTTTAAACATAACCCTCCTAGACTGATTAGTGAGTAAGCTAAGTAGCTCTAAGGAAAGGAAGTAATTGTTTCAAAATGGAGAACTTGTAAATCTAATTGACTACATCGTTTCGGAAAACCAACGCTAAGTAATTCAATCAATTATAAAATCTTGTCTCGTCTTTGCGGTGGAAACAAAGAAAATTTCCTAGTGGAATAATCGTACTTACACAACACAATAAGGTTTAAAAGTATGACTATAATTCAGTTTTTATATCCATTTCATGAAAATGAAAAAAATGAATACATTTATATTTGAAATTTATAAGTGCTCTAGCTCCTTAAGAGTAAAAGTTTTCATTGAAGCTTTTATGCTCCTTTATACGGCATTTAAGTCAAACAAGGAAATAATATAGGCTCGAAATGCGCAGGGATAAATTTCTATTCATATTTTTCGTTTATTCTTTGTACCCTTAGAAAGAGAAGAACATATTTCTAGAGTATTAAAAGTAGCGGAAGAGGGGTCTTTTTGTATTTAACCCAAAAGGAGCCATTATAAGTTATGTATCAAAATCTTTTATTTTTAATTGTTCAATTCGATGTCTGAATTATTTGGTATAGAAATCACGGATCCCCTAAAAATACCGAACTATACAAGTCCTTGAAAGATCGAAAATCATTTTTGGTAATTTGAATTATTAAAGTAGAAAATTATACGTGAATCACTTCAGAATTTTTATTTCAAAGGTAAAAATTGACGTTTTTGGTCAGTTTCCGACTGATTGACTTGTCAGCCATCAGAAGCAAAACACAAGGTTCTGACTGAAATGTATAATATTTCTTCATATCATTACGTCGCCTGGAGGGTTATGTTAGTAAAACGTTTTAGCTCTGGAGTGGGTACTTGGGCTCCGTACAAAAACGAGATGAAACACTGGTGGGTTATGGTTTAATTTTCTTCTCCAGGCAGCGGGTGGGGGGTATCGGTATTACGGCACTGTTTTTGTTCTTCGTGTCTGTGACGTAGGGGGGCCATAGCGTTTCGGGACAATGTACAGGCAACAAAATTTTGATTACTTTCTAATGTAGGTGTACGCGTCATTGTTTGTAGTCTAGGCTCGGTAGCACCCGAACAAGACATAAACATAAGTGAGTATACGAATAATCGACCATGTCGTTGTAGTATAGGTATAAAAAAATGTCAAACCTTTCTTGCGATCAAAGCTATAATTATCTATACCAACTCAATATTTGTTTGTTTGTTTGTCTGTCTATTTTCTATAAAAATCTACACCGCGTGTCAGGTCTGACCTAAATTTTTGCATACTTGCCCTTTAGGACCTTGCGGAAAACGCTTCATCTCCCTTCTCTCGCTTTACACTACTTCCTTCCCCAGATATAAACGTAATGCGCTCCAAATTTAATTTAATACTTTTAATTCCAAATTGCAAAGTGATACCATTCACCCTACCCCACTCTACTTATATGAATTAAAAGGAATGCAATTCAATAATTTTTTCTTCCATAGTTAATTATTTTTTATCGAGAAGTCAAGTTTGTCGTACCCCGAATGGGCATCATTAGAAAGACACAATTATTCAATGAATTTTAATATTTTTTAAGGGGTTGTCACTATACTTTAGTGCTCATGTTAATTCTTTCATGTTATTTTTTTCCATCATGTTTATCTTGAATCATTTTATTTTTCGCAATAACTTTTTCTCTTTTTTATCTTTATTAATTTAAATGCCTTAAAATCCTTGAGAACTTTTTGGGGATATATGATAGATAATTTTTATTTAAAAACTTTCTTTGTATTTAATAGAAACTTAATTATTTTGTTGTATATTAGATTGTGTTTCAAAAATAAAATATAATAAGACATTTAAGAATAAATTAAATACTATGTTTTAAACCACTTTATCTAAAGTGGTTTAAAACATAGTATTTAATTTATTCTTAAATGTCTTATAATGTCAAGCCACAAAGTGTTTTCTTGCTTTGAAAAATTAAAATAAAATACAATCATACACACTAACAATCGTATAGAACCAAAGCAAGCATCTATTATCTGTATTTTACAACTTTGATGAAAACATGTACAGACATTTCCTACCACTCTCCCAGACATCCCATCTACCTCCTGCCGGAATAAATAGAAATGTTATTATTAAGAGATTTTGTAAAACAATGGCACCTTACCGCCACAATTTTTTTAAAACTAAATCTGTTACCCGGGCAACATCGAGTAGGTACAGACCGCCGGATATTTTACCAATATGAACATGACTTCTCGATATACAATAATTAACTATGGAACAAAAGAATTACTGAATTATAATTTTTTTAATTTATAATTTATTACAGGAGACGGGAAAGGGGATGGTATAATTTGGTAAAATTTTTAAAATTTTAATTAATATATATATTTTTTTAAATTTTTTTTTATTAATTTTTTTTTTTTACATCTAAGACCCACAAAACATCACATTGATATTTGTCTGTAGGTGCATCAATACATATATATAAATAAATTGTATTTAACAGAAATACATTCATATTAATTAATTACATTGAATTAAATTGAATTTGAATCGGATTACATTTGTATCTGGGGGAGGAGGTTGTATAAAGGGTGAATAAACATGCAAAATTGGTATCATATGCGTTAAAGTTAAAGGGTGTAGATTTGAATACAAATTTATCAGAGGGGAGGTTATATGCAGAAAATACATCGAGGTGGGGTAAAGAGGGGGAGAAGAAATAACGGCTTTATTTACCGCCGGGTGTTTAAGAAAAAAGTTTGAAAATTTGGGGTCAGATCTATCAAATCAAGAGTGGGAGGTAAAGCAGGAGAAATGTAACCTATTTTGCACGCAGATTCCTAATGAAGAAATTTGGGTCAGATCTGTCAACCTGTAGAGATTTGTATAATATATATTTTTATTTGGAAATTTTATATCATAAATTTGGAAAATATAATAAAAATAATAGCCTTTATTCAGATATTAACATTTAAGATTTGCTTGTGACAAGTTAGGCTGTCACACCATGGTAGTTCCGTCTTCCTTTTAGCAAAGGCCTCCTCCAATTTCATCCATTCTCCCTATCTTTTGCTATTCTTGTCCACGCGCCACCTGCTGTAGCCTTGATCTCATCCACCCATCTTCTCTTGTCTCTTGTGAACCAATACATTATTGTTTTTGACCATTTCTCTCTTCCCCTGATTGTATATCCAGTCCTTTTACATTTAAGCCTTTTGATGGATACTTTAACATTATTCGTTTTTGTTTGTTATTTGATTATTGAATTCCTTATTCTATCTGATTTCCACCAACATACTTCCCTCCATAGCATTTTGGCAAGATTCTAGCTTTCTTTCGTGGGCTTTAATGATCACCCAGGATTGACAGCCTTAAGTTAGGACAGGCAGAATGCAGGTATCGAAGAGTTTCCTTTTGATGACTATGCTCATATCTCTATTCTTCATGATTTTCTTTAGACTCCAATATTGCTTCCACGCATTTCCTACTCGTCTATCTATTTCCTTTGTAGTTATGTCGTTCGGTGAAATTATTTGACCTAAGTAAACATATTCGTCTACAATTGTCAATGATGTTGTTATTGACGCAGATCGCCTCATGCTTACCATTCGTCATGGATTTTGTTTTTTGTGCGTTCATAATTAATCCCACTTTACGACTTGCTTTATCCAAGTCACGAGCATCGTCTGCAGCTCGTCTTTCGATTGCAATAAGATTATCAGATCAGTCAGAAAATCTCAAGTGTGACAGATTCTCCCCATTGATTGACAATCCACAGTCATCCCAGTTCAATTTACGAAAGATCTCTTTCAAAACGGCTGTGAATCGTTTTTTTGACACTGGATCGCCTGGCGCACACCTCTTTCTATCTTTATTTCCTCTCCTTCCTCTTCTAGTTTATGATTTTAGAGTTTCAAGTATTGACGGATGATGGTCAATTATGATCGTTCTGACAAGAATGCTAATGCTATCTAAAATGTTTTTAAAAGTAATTTCGGTTCACCAGATTGGATTAGCGTAAATGAACAGTACTGCAATGTTTAAAAAATAATCTGTATGTAGTGGCGTTATATCCAGAGTGTCGGTATAAATATGGGAAGTAAATAAACAAATTTGCGTATTTTCAGAAATGAATGCGAAATGCGCGCTAACGCCGGGCGATAATCAAATGTACACTCGGGGTAAGCGGCCGTCCCGCGGTGTCCCGGTGACTTACGGCCGAGGTCGGGTCGGGTGAGATTTCCAACTTCAAACGGGAGCTCACACTCAAATTAAAACTCTTCTCATATATGAACGCGAGAAGCTTGGCCATAATTTATCTTAGTGGCGTAAGGGCGCGTCGACCTGCGCGGGTTACAATCAAAGTATGTTATTCAGGTACTTCATAAAATACCAAGGTGTTTTTACCTGGACTGTTGCTTTCTAAGATAAAAATAAAATCTTTTTACCAAATAAATGAGCGAAACGTGACAGTTATATTTTCACTGTTGCTCAAACTCAACAATTGTGTCATCTAAAAACAGAGAAGAAGGGTAAAAATAATCGCATTTCAATATTAAAAAGGAGTACACTCGAATGAATCTCGAAAAAACAGCTAAGTTTTTTATTAATTTACGTTTATATTGTACGAGAGTAGGTGGAACCAATTAGTATAGATTGACCATCGCATCGTGTATACATGGGGTCAGGCAAGGATTCAAGTGATTTTTCGAAATTTTCTTGTGTAAATTTGTAAAAAATATATATTAAAAATGACAACTTTCTTTACTTTCACTATTTGTTAACAACAATTAGAAAGTTTTCAATGCTAACGCATCTATTACGCGTTAAATTTTAGTACTACACTAAACTTAAGACTAAAGAACGGCGTGAGGAGTAAGGTTGAGATTAGAGTCCGATGAATATGTTGGCGTGGTCATTAGGTGCAGAAATGGGGGAAGTAATATATAGAGTTTGAATATTGATTAAATTGTTGTAAATTGCTATTAATAGTAACAAAATACGCTGTTAATGGTTACAAAAACACGCTACGCTACTACTAATACGCTATGAATAATAACAAAAATATAATCAAACAAAAGGTTTGCAATATTGACTAATAGCATTGTGTATCTTAAAGACAGAGTTTCATACGCGAATGTCAACTATGATACTATAATCTAATATCGCTCTATATAATTTTAAAAATATATTTGGGTGGTTTGGAGGTGTTTTTGGAGCAGCTTGCTTTTAGGTCACCACCGTCATGCGACGGAAAAACTCCAAAGGTGTAGAATATTTGATGATTTAGTATCTCGATAAAACAAGTACAAAATATACACGAGTATGATTACAAAGAAAATGATAGATACTCTAAGGGCCATAGCCTCCGGCCGGAGGTATGTAACAGACTGGCATGCGTGGGCATGCTTATGTGGATAGGATATGGGCTGTTTTTTATACCATTTGTTGACAAAGGATTCCTATTCGTCCGAGGGTGTATGGCCTATTACGCGTGTGCATTCGTCACTCCGTTGCTTCCCGCTGATGTCACTTGTGCCCCGTGCCCGGCGTGCCTGCGACAGTGCGGTACTGGGGCGATGACCTCGCCGTCCTCGTGTTGCTAGGTGAACTGCTGACGAATCCGCGGCTGTACAATGTGTGCGTTGATAGTGTGCTCGGGCCGGTGGCTGTGTATAGAGTAACCCCCATACATATTTACTTTATTTTCACGCAAGCAAAAATTTTATTATTTTAAAAAGTATCTTACATTAAAACCGCATTTTTTATATAAAATAAAACAATATTT
Source organism: Agrypnia vestita (assembly GCA_016648135.1). Lineage (NCBI taxonomy): Eukaryota > Metazoa > Arthropoda > Insecta > Trichoptera > Phryganeidae > Agrypnia > Agrypnia vestita. The sequence continues at coordinate 33,612 of JADDOH010000203.1, forward strand.
TTTTAATGAAAATTTAAAAAAAAATAATGTCAAGCTTGTTGATATAGCCATAAAACACCGTGAGACGATCAAGTTTGTCTTATTTTCATAGAAAAAGATTTTATTTTAAGTTGATGATAGTAAAAAAATTGATTTGACATTTATAACAATAAATTATATGTTAATTGATAAAGGATTTACAGGATTTTACTCCTACTATTAGGATGTATGTATGTCCTTAAATAATATTATTCATCATTTATGTCAATAATTATGAATAAATTTTTTTGCAACAAAGCGATGAATATGTATGGATGCGAATGTATATGAGTACAATAAATAGTATTATTAATTTGGCTTTATTTGACAAATTAAAACATACCAATTGAAAATGTATTAATGGAAACACTAAGACTTTTTTTAAAAACTGTTTCTTTCGGTAATAAATACAATATATAGGTACTTTTGTAAATAATGGATTTCATATTTTACCGGTAACATATAAATTTTCTGGGTTAAGTTGATTCGTTATCGCTGTTTCTGCTTCTCGAATTTATGCCTGTATACGATAGAGAAGGAAAGAAATATAGTCAAGAAGCGCGGTGAATTAAACTGTCATGTTAGGGTTAAATATTGTGCGGGTCACGAGTATCAGAAATTCACAGTAGTTCTGCATCGCCTACTATTTTAATCCTTTGTCATCTCTACTAGTCGAAAATAATTATTTTTAAGGAGTATTTTAAACTCAAACATGTGTGCCCAGTGTATTTCTGGTACGTGGAAGTTATCTACATCATTTGTGAATATTTAAAAATTTAATAAAATGAGGAAAGTTCTTTATGTATACTATTATCGATGCTGGATGAATATGTCCGCTGAGTGTATAGGAAGAAGTGATTAAGTATGAAAACACTTTGATTATTAAGGCGATCGTCTAGCAGAATGAGCAAATTTCACAATTTTTTCTCATATCTTCTCTTTCGATTTTTATCACATTTTTGTAGGAAGATATCTAATTTAATAATTTTTTTATCAGGTTACATATATTTTAAATACGAATGTCTTATTAAAATGTCATAAACTAAATTAAATAATTGATTAATAAATTACCAAACCTTCGATGTTTTAAAAATGAAGAAAATTGCTCCACTTTGTGGGCCTTTTATGACTGAACGGCGTGTGAGATGTCTTTTTTATTCAATAATATTACAAAGTTAACGATTATCTTAAATTTGTTACAATTATAGAAAAATCTGTTAATACGTTTACATGCAATTTATGTTTTAAAAAATACTGTTTTTTAAATTATTTTTATTTTTTGTGAGTTTTTTTCGATCCTTTTAAAATAGTTTATAACTTTTTTTCTTTAATAAATTAAAGGAATAGACATTTTTATTTTAAAATTAATACAAAAAAAATCAAAAAATTATTCTCGATTTCAGATTTTAGCTATTTAATCAAGGCACTGCGTATTGTGTCATAAATACGTTGCGTCTTGATTAAATATCTAAAATCAGGAATATCGACAAAGATTTTGATTTTTTTTTGTTTTTATTGTAAAATTATAATATCTATTCTTTTGACTATTGAAGTAAAAAAGTTGTCAACCATGTAAAAAGAGTTGAAAAAGACCCACAAAAAAATAAAATATTTTAAAAAAACAGTATTTTTTAAAACATAAATTGCATGTAAACGTATTAACAGATTTTTCTATAATTGTAATAAATTTAAGATAATCGTTAACTTTGTAATATTATTGAATAAAAAAGACATCTCACACGCCGTTCAGTCATAAAAGGCCCACAAAGTGGAGCAATTTTCTTCATTTTTAAAACATCGAAGGTTTGGTAATTTATTAATCAATTATTTAATTTAGTTTATGACATTTTAATAAGATATTCGTATTTAAAATATATGTAACCTGATGAATAAATTTTAAAATGAGATATTTCCATACAAAAATGTAATAAAAAACGCAAGAGAAGATTTGAGAAAAAATTGTGAAATTTGCTCATTCTGCTAGACGATCGCCTTAAGAAGAATGTGCGTATAAAAATGTATGATTAATTAAGAAATAATGACTTATGAATTATGTTTTTTTTTACTTTGAGATCATACACACGCATAAATGCGAAGAGAAGGTGAGGATTGATGGAGCACGCAGTCAGATTTGATAACAAAATAAAGGTTTACCATAATGGTGGTAATTTGTGGTCTAAATTAACGACGAGTCTTAGAAAGCAGCTTCGTGTAAAGATGTGGAAGAAATAAATATGTCTGTGTCGTCACTTGATTGCGTTCTTCTTTCTGTATTCTTCTTTCAACATCTTTTCTAAAAAAAATATCTTGCGGTCTTTGAGTGGACAGGTGAGCATTTTGCCTGGCTTGGTAAATGAATGGCTAGAAATAAGCTTCGATTAAGATGAAAGCTTCGTAATAAAATAATGAGCTCGAGTTCAGCGCCGCAATTTCAAAGAATTATTCAATCACCAATAATCGCAATTTAAAGTGAATTTGTATATTTCAAAGAAAATTCAATGAAGAATTTACTGAAATATTAAATTTTTCCAATATTTTAAATAAAACGTTTGCGATAATGTCTACCGAAGGAACGTTTTGGTTATTTCACCCACCGTCATTTGATTTTAATATTCCTGATTGAATATTATCCTCATGCACTTTTCTCATAGGAAAATTTCGATTAGTAGCCAGATATCATTAGACAATTACCTATGAATCACGGTTTTATAAAGGGTGATTGAAATATAAACAGTTTTTTATTAAATGAAATTTAATAACGTGGGTCGAAAAGCTGTTTAGAAATATCTAATAACCACTTTATAAAATCTTACGAATGAACAAGTAATTTATTCCAAGTAAAATTTATTTATCAAATTAATACTCTCGAGTAAATTTATTTTCTCATTGGACCTATTTACTGTTTGAACATCAGGGATTTTTGTGGTTGTATTGATATTTTTTTTTTACATACATATTACCAATAGGTCATTAACTCTATATATACTCCTATTGTGGTATTATTATTTTTTGACAGTTTAGAGAATAATATGTTACATAAATCACTTTCTAAGGTTGAGAATTTGGGTACACTAATACAATTAATAATAAGTTGTACGGGATATAAAATCATCGTAAAAGTACAGAATGTGTGAGTTCTGAGGTCAACGAATTCAGTACCTACTGTTAATTTTGTTTATGGAAAGCATGTTTTAAATTATGTATTTTAGCATTTAAATTAAATCTGAGTCATGAAAAATATATCGAGTTTGGTTAGTGTAAGCTAAGATGAGATCTCGTTAAAATATTTTAGATATTGTAAAACTGTATCCGATATTAAAACCGCGTACTTAGTACAGTCGACTATAATTGTATTCGAAGAGTTCAAGTAGTGTAAAAACTTTCGTTATAGTGTATATTATTTCCATCTACGACGTCCGAGAGACGGGTTTGATCCAGAATAAGCGTGGTCAACAATCCAGAATAAGCGCAGTGCTGTTGGGATTAAAAAAGTTTCTTTTGTCAAATTGACTCCGGCAATATTTGCTCTAGCAATATGCCACCGCGCTGCGGAGTTCCGCTCACTTGCTCCGCAAGTTTCGCGCCGTTTGTTACGGAGGACGTAAAAGTCTTAAAAGAGCGCCGGGATCGCGATAAACACCCGGGAAAATTTCTGATTATTCCTCTGGGCGAGAAATTTTTGTACGCTGACTTCTAAATGCCAATAGATTATTTGCTTCGAGAAAATTATACTAGTCGGCAAATATTAATCGTTTTGAAGAAACCTATGGAATGAAAATGACACAAAATCTCGAACAGTTATGCATTATTTGGTAAGACACTAGAGGTTTTGCAGTGAAACAGAATAAAAGTTCTTATGTGTCCAAAAATAAAAAAAATGAATTAATCGGTTAATTCTGGCGTCCATCTAGCGATAGTGTTGCAAAGTAATTTGTAATTCCCCTATCAAAAAAGTGGATTGCTCTAAAATGGACGATAAATAAATGTTAATAAATTGATAAATGAGACTTACATATAAGGTCGATATATTCCCGGAAACATACAAGGCTCCTATAGCGTAATTGGATAACGCGCCTGCCCCGAAAGGAGGAGATCCGTGGTTCGAATCCCGGTAGCAGCCAAATATTTTTTCGTGGATTAGATTTTTCTGTATGTCTTTCTAATTGATTAAATAATTTGGTTTTAGATTTTTTAAAGTTAATTTCTCTTTGATACGTTGCATCAAAACTCTTCTTAAAAAACTTTTTTGGTAATTTTTTAAAACTAAATATGTGGTGTATAAGGACGTAATATTAAAAAAAATTAATGCAGTCATCGAGGCGTACTAACTAATTTATAATGTACTGCATTCGATTTATTTATTCGCCTATTTTACAGGAAACATGATTTTGGAAGACGCATCAAATCTTGAATTCAGTTAATTAAAAATTAAAAATCATTAAAACTTTTTTTTTTGATTTTTGGAAAAGGTATTTTCCGTAAATTTCCATGTATGATCTCGTTTTAGTTTTTTACCGTTAGTTCATTTAATTGAATTTTGGGATTAGGGTGGTGAGGTAACATAAATAAAAACAGCTGAATTGTAACACAATTGCATCAGTTAAGTCTCAATTTTATGAACCTATATTCTCGCCACTCTCGCAAAGGTTTGGAGTCATTGCGGTTGCCGATGTGTATCACACACGATTTTACATCTTTTTTACTTCCTCCGAGAAAATAAGGCAATGATAACATCTCTTCGGACGGCTTTTCCGGTCATTTGCCTATCGGGGGCATAAAGCTTTCGGACTTGATGGGCTTATCAGAATGCGAAGGGACACAGCGCACATTCCTGCTTAGAACGGTAATGCTCCGATGTCCAGAAATTAGGAATATGAAAATTACTTAATTAATGTTTTTTGTCGGATGTGTGGGCCGCTGAGATTAGTATTTAAAAGTCTTTATAAAATGAAAATGACAAATATAAACATTTTAATGAATGGCACCCATATATTCTTTTAATAACCATTAATTACCATGTAAATACTTCCTGGTCTATTGTCTTTGTGACGCTGTACGACGCAAAATATATGAGCAGCGACTCAATAATGCAATCGCACATTCTTCGTACCTGATTCAGACTTTCTTGGCCAAACACGGAAATCCCCTGCTGTGTCAGACCCTCTACTCTCCTGACATGGTTCTGTATGTTTTTTGCTATTCCCCAAGTAAAAATGCCGCCGCCGAAAGGGCTCCAATTTGAATCAAGAGGAAACATTATGGGGAACGCAGCTGCCCAGTTGAACGCTATTCATTATACGCTTTCCAGAGGTGTTTGCAACAATGGCGGGACCATTGTGAGAAGAGTGTGCATTGCCAAGGCAACTAATTTGAAGGCGATTGGATTAAGTACAATGTATTTTAATAAATGTGTTTCTGCCGACTAAGGGTTTGATATTTTTCGAACAACTTCATATATTACTACATTGTGGTGCATGTGGTTTGGTAAAATTCTCCATTGAAATCCTGACCATGGATCATTTAGCAAATGTGTGCTTCATTTTCTTCACATTAGCTAATCAATCTAATTTAAATTTTTATTGTATTAATTTAATTAAAATATTTGTATTGTATCAATCTAATAATTTTTTTTATAATGTACTAATTTACTTGAACTTTAAATCATTAATTAATTATATATACTAATGAGTATATATAATTAATTATTCGAATATTGTGCTTTAAAATGAAATATATAACTTGCCCTAAAACAGGCCAGCCTAGTTGGGTAGTTACAAAATTGACAAATTTTAGTTAGCTAATGTCGATGAGTGATCAAGACGACCGTCTTTGAAAATAAAAGTTTGGAGTTTAAATTCCATTAGCGACCATCAATGTTTTAGATTGAATATATTGAAAAACGTTAAAGTTTGTCAAATACGGTGGCACACATTACCAGTGGTCATGACACTGGCTTCTCACATCGAGGATTCCGAGTTCGATTCCCGGTGAGCTCACAATTAATCTATATGATTTACTCAAGCCTAGGTGTGTTAGTTCAGTGATGGGCTTACTGGCCTGTACAAGTGTACAATTTTTTTTGTGAAAAAATGAAATTTTTAAATAACCTACTCGTATCTATATTTATGATATAATCAAATTAAATTTATTAACTATTAAAGGTTTGCGATCTTAAATTTAAATAATTATTATTTTTAATGTAAAAAATAAATCTATAAAAATTGTTTACCTTTTATGCAATATTGTAAAATAAAATTGGAAATACAAAATTGGAAGAATTTCAAACTTGTTATATACAGGGTTATTTGTAAAACATTAATAATCTCGCAGGGCTATATTCTGCCTTGATCATGAGTTGAAAATGTTCAAGCTATTATGACCTAATATCAATAGTTAAGGAGATATGCGACATCAAAGTTGGCAATTTTTTTCAATATTTCTGACTTATTTTTTGTAAAACGTTGGACCATCATTACAGTAACTCATATCGATTACGAAAAATTCATTTGTTTCAACACAAGTTAAATAAAATGATAAAAACCCTAAAAAATTCGAATTGGAATGTTTTCCAATTGGAATTTGAAGGTTTTTATTTTTTTATTTGGCTTGTATGAAAGGGAATGAATTTTTCATATTCGATATAAGTTACTGTAATGATAGTCCAACGTTTCACAAAAAATAAGTCAGAAATATTGGAAAAAAATGCAAACTTTGATGTCGCATATCTCCTTAACTATTGATATTAGGTCATAATAGCTTGAACATTTTCAACTCATGATCAAGGCAGAATATAGCCCTGCGAGGTTATTAATGTTTTACAAATAACCCTGTATATGTTAAAATATGCGATAATATCCCTCGTCCACGCAATACAGATGACGCGGATCCTACCCTAATGCAGAGTGGGTAATTAAACTTGTGATAGAAAAAATCATGCCTTAAAATAACGACAAAAACGAGTTAGTAAGAAAAAATCATGCCTTTAAATAACGACAAAAACAAGTTAGTATTTTAACAAACACATGATAAGCGAAAATGGGTTTGCCTACGAAATTCGCTATAAAATTCATGGATAGTCTCTTCTCCAATCAGTTTGCATCATTACTGAGGATTGTGACCCGGCAGTGGTCCGCTGATATCCTTCACAATTTTTCTCCACTATTCTTGGCAGCCTGCAGTTTACATAGCTGTGCCAATATTTTCCTTAATTCGATAACCAATTATCGATACTCCTTTCATCTTTTCAGTCAATTTCATCTATCCAGGTTATCTTGTTTAGCGAGAAATGTATCTGAATAATCGGAGGATGCGTATTGGATAGATCTGTATATAAGTATATAACTATAGTCCATCGAAAATCGTTAGTTGTAACAAAATTGAAGCTTTGGTACGCATTGCTGTCTAAGGGATATATTTCCATAACAAGTTGTCTCCTTTCACTCGCTCATAATGTAGGCGTATGGAAAAAAAATCTTATCTACCCGCATTTTTGTAAGGCAATGGAAAGACGCTTAAGTAAATTAAAGAAGTAAAAACTATTATAAAATAAAATAAATTATTCATTACGTACTAAGGTAAATACTCGCATTTTTTATGAATATTATAAAATGATAGAAAAATGCACTTTCTCAACTGAGAGAGCGGCTCATTTTTAATTACTCTGTCATGATCAGATTTGCAAGTTTTTTTTAATCATCTCGAAAGGTCCATCACAAGACCACATCATTTCTATCCTTTGAAGATTCTGAAAAATACAAGAGACGAAAAAATAGTAATAGAAGTAATACGAAAGAGTGCACGACAGGAGAGCGCAATAAGCAAATTGGAATTGGAACATCAAAGTAAACATCTTCTTCATTTACTTATTCAAATGGAAATAATAACAATTTTCTGGAACGTTAATGACTAAGGTATTGTTAGTTAATTAAGTTTTCAAATTTTTTCGACAATGTGGAAAATCATTTTCAAAAATATTTTATCTGAATTTATAAGTAGGTATATACACATTATACGCGTACTCAGTTGGTAGTTAGTAGATGTAAAAAAATACGGTGGGGAAAAGTAAGATGAAAATTATTCTGAGATGATAGTAATATAGAAGTTGAAATGAAACTAAAAAAAACGTTCGAAAGTAAATCTTTAGAATTTGTGGAAAGAAAATAACAAAAATGCCAACCGGAAAATTAAACCGAACTGCTGAATAATAATTCTTTTCGAAAGCATTTTGTGAGATTAAATGGGAAATATTTCATTTTGAGAAAAGATCATCATCTACATAGAGTGTCATTAAATAGGAAGAACGAGATTTGGAAGTTTTGAACGAACTCAAATACTTACACAATATAATATGTGAATGCGTTGAATGTTATTAATTTATATTTTGATAAGTTATACGGGAAATTTATAAATATACCTATTAGCGGTCATACCCGGTATTGCCCTGGCCTCAGAATTAGTTTTTTTTCAAGATAAAGTTTAGGAGGGGAGGAATACCTAAATAAAAATAATGTTGGCAAAATTTTTTGAGGGAGGGTTAATTTATTTTCGTTAGGGTCCTAAAGACTCACTCCGTAAAATTTAGAAGTACGGGATTTAATATAATACATATATATTTAAGTGGGAAGGAGTGAGTGGCAAGGAAGAGGGCATTTCCTCTAGAAAATTTATTTTAAGATATTTTTCGCGCGTACCTACTTTTATTAAAAATTCTTCCATAACACAACGGCAACAAAGTTGTCTCGTGATGGTTAATGGGATGCAAGCATTAAAATTGAATTAAGAAGGTACCCACCCGATCATTTCCGTGATCTTATACATGTACTTTGAAGCCACTTTTGTTCCTAACTTCAGGAGGGTTAAAGATTCTGAAGTAATTTGCGGCGATGCTTACAACTTGGGGATCGCAGACTCAATTATGAAAACTTATAGACGTGTAGCCCATACAAATATATACGCCATACATGACTTTATTTCAAAGAACGTTTTTAGTACTATCGTAAACAGGAAAAAATTGTGACTGATTTTATGAGAGTGGCCGTTGCCAATTAATTTTATTTACTTTATTTTTTATTATTCGGGTTTTTATTATTTGAAAAAAATCATTTAATAAGAAAAACAATAAATAACCGCGTTATTTCCATTTTCATCAAAATCTATAGACGGGACGATAATCAAATCGCAGCGTGATCGATCACAGTTCCGTCGATGATCAAATTATTTTTCGTTAGTCAATAAAGTCTTAAATCTCTGAGTTCTGATATTGCAGATACCGTAAATTTTAATTTTTATATTTATTAAAAATATTTATAGGCTTGATAGGTCCACCTGTAACGATATTGGCCTATTCAAATAGACATTGCTGAAAAATTATACGAAAATATCTATCTGCTAAAGTTTATAATAAAGAGAAGCTTCACAACCCGTTAAATATTCTGTGATTATATGTTTGCCGAGTAAGTAGGTGCGGACAAGCTTTATTGTTCGTGAAACGTAGAGGTATGCCGCGCGTGTGACGCGTGCTTTACCTTTATTTTAACTGAATCGGACGAATCACAAGACGCGGCCGTTAGCCAATGAAACGCGTCCTGAGAGGTTAGACTTTGACTTTTACACGGAAGTTGGAATCAAAAATGGCGAGAGATAGGGACTAGTTTTCAGCGATACAAATTGGAGAGCGGCACTTGAGTTTTCAGCTTTGAGGTCGGCCGAAGGCGTTGTCGAAGGAAGACAAATTAACAGGACCGAGGAAAAAGCCAGAGGTTTTAATAATTCAAAGGAGATTTGGAACAGTGAACACTTGTGAAAACAGATAAGCCTTTCCAATATTATTTATTTCTATTGCCTTTTATATGTGTATTATATTCAGAACCTTGTATTGCTGTGCGCGCATCAGATTTAATATATGATAATTCGTAATTTTGCGGCTGTGATAATCCAGCCGGCGTTCTTTCATAATACTTATGTAATTTTCAAATATGCAGAGGAATTTTTGTATTATCTGTGCTGCCGACTGAATACACGGATTTCTATATGATTTGCCTAGTAGCAGTATAATAATTGTTGTATTACGTGGGTAGCGTGCAATGCGGTCTTCAGCTGGGGAACACATTTATATTTTCTATTACGGTTAGTTATTTTTACTATCGGGCTGTATTATTTAGGGAGTAATTGAGATTCGGAGTAGTTGTGTGTATTTGGTGTCGCGATTGCTTGTCTGGACAGGTTCGGACCGTGCGAAAGGTTCTTCCAAGCGGGGTGTTATAGCGCACGAGAGATCGGACGATTTTACTTGGGAATCTAAAATGGTTCAATTTCTCCAATAATTATACTTTGAATTCGACATATATTGCACAATATATTGAAATTGGGGGGGCATCTAGAATCCACGTTTGAACAGAAGTGGTTAGACACTTCTTGAATTTCACTTACAAAACTGTATCTTCCATTCCCTTAGAATCTCGGGCTGTGATAATGTCAGACAAAGCTTGCCCTGAGCCTCTGTTGCGCCTATTTGTTATAAATAGGTTTGTCTTCCCCCACTATGTACTATGAACAGATTGAGCAGATCGGACAACGTGGGACGCGCTATTGGTAGGTTTCTTACTTGTGTTTTTGAATATAACGTATGCTATTATATCTTGTAAATCTGTCATAAATGGGTGCCGCATGTGGTTGTGCTGACACTGTTCTAAGCTGCTATTATGAGATGTTGATAATCAAAGCGGGCGGAATCTTTAGCGTATGCCGTTAACTTGGCAACGATTGTATTGTTTTATATTACAGTATTTTAACCCCGGTGGTATTATAGTTATGGCGGTACAATGTAAGGGAGTTTTGCTACTAGCGTTTATTCCTCGGCTACGCCGCATATAATTGGCTTTTAGGCCGACTCCGGACGTGGACGATATCGGCTATCTCTCATATAGGCGAAACTGTAGAATTCTAGAGCGGTTTCTAGAAGGACGAGTACGGATTAGTTACGTGCGTTTGTTATTTCCATAGTTAGGTAAGAATTCGATCTATATTAGTCTAGTCGCGTTAATAAGAATACGAATCTCACCACATATCAAAAGAATTTTGGATAGCTACGGACACAACGGAGGAGGAATTTTCCTAACCACTAGATAGATCACGACTGGCCAATTTTGAAAATATAAATTCTTAACAAAAAAAAAATAATATTAGCTTTCATGTAAATATACTTCCGAAGTTCTAAGTTCGACTTAAGTTTTCATCTAGAAGCTTAAAGCATAAAGTGTGTGCTTAAAAGTCACAAAAGTCGTAATAAAGCTTAATTCGGTAGCTTAAAGTCTCAAGCTTTGGGCTTTTCGTAAAACTAATATTATTAAACTTTATAGTTAGGTATTTAGCTTAGGTGTACAGGTAGCTTATGTTACACATCTTTTTAATATTTTCAATGTACCTTGTCTTATCTGCCGGGAAACTCGTTAAATCATTTTAATCCGCTGCAAGTGAACTTCGATTGCCTTATTTTTGTTTTCACCGCAATTATATGGGCATTTTGAGAGGTTCTTGTATTATGTTGACGTCTGTGCATTTTTCAAATATATACACATACATTCAAACTCAGATCAAATTAAATGTGTATACATGTATATTATTCACCATCTTGTGTATATATTAAGTTATTATATAAAATATATTGTAATTTTCCTACTGTTATAGGTATACGGTTATTTGAGAATAAGTGAAAAAAGGTATATTGATGATCGGTATACAGAATGTGAGAATGAAAATCCTGTGAATATGTTAGCTGACATTTATTTTAAAACACTCGTTTTATTAGTTTTTTTTTAAATTTCAGGAGAAAAATAAATCCACTCTCATTAACAATTCATAAATATGACTCGGATTAATCATTCACTCCAAAAGTACCCTCCGTGACATTTACCCCGCGGGTGAAGTTGATATCTCCCCGGAGAGGACCCAGGTGTGTAGTTACATTAAAACAGTACCTATTTCATTTTGGTTATAATTTGAAAAAATCACACAAGCAGCTCTTCGTTGTTTTGGTGCGGTCGGCACATTTAATGTGTACATCTTGTTACTTAACGCTACAATACGCTTACGTATACACGTTCCGCCCCTTTAGGCATGGCGTTGGGCCAAAAGGTTAATCGCGACGTACATACAGATACAACATTTTTAAATCATGTTTATTAACTTCACCAACGGTCTTGATTTCTTGTTGAAAAACCTTGGAAATGAAAATTAGAACACTTGACTTGATTTCGATGACAATGCATTCTTATACTTTTGCGGCCACACATACACACACGCACATAAAAAATTCAAATTTATCTCCGATGTCCGGGCAAGTACTTACATTCTGGATGGAATATCAATTGTATCGAAAGTAATAATTATTACTAGAATCTTAATCATATTCCTTTCCTGTATAAATCAAACTTTTATAGATCGGAAATAGATAACATTTATCTATATTTTTATATAACATTTCCTTACACGTATTTGGGTTCTGTAGCTTTCTATGTCTCTCTGCCTTTTTATATATTATTATATTCTATTTCCCTCTTTATGTACATAAAAGTGCATTCTTTTTATATTTATTGTTCTTCTTATAGTATCAACTACTATCGAAAGTCGGCGATCATATCGCTTCGTAAAAATCAACATTTTAATTATATCGGTGAGGTTTCTATTGTAATTTAAGATATTTTATGATTTATTTTAAAAATCTATCGTTCTGTTTAAATATTAATTTGCATAATTATATTTGGCTTAAATTATGTATGCATGAGTTAGTGTTCTTAAAGGCAGCATCTTTACTTACAGATAATGCATTGTAATGATTCAGTATGTGATGGTCGACATAGAGATAGATTTAATAAATTTAGAAAATCTTAAAATAATAATATTCAAAAAAGTCAAGTATGGACATCAAAAATATATTTCTTCTGTTTGGAATCGTTTTAAAAGTAAAAGCCTGATATATTTCTTCTTAAGATTCTATGTATTACAAGAGGCTAACAAAATATTGAATATTCAGCTATACAAGTAATATTTCTTAGATCTTTATTATACCATAGATATAATTCTGTGTTAAATTAATATCGTTTGCCAATCCTAATAGACTCGACCTTGTGAGTAGGTGCGAACGAGCCTTTATTATTTATGAATCAGAACAGTAAGTCTCGCGTGTAGCGGGTGCTTAACTATTATTTTAACGAAACGGACCAATCACAGGCGCGCTTTGCCTTCGACGGGTTGAGCCGGAGGCGACCGTCCTGTTGACTGAATCCGGCCAATGGCGAGCGCCGGCGGTGAGGTCATCGCTCATAGGATGAGTCACTGCACTAGCGTGGATTTCGAAGATATGGTGCAATCGAGAGTATAAAAGGAGCGAACACGATATACTCAGCCCTTCAGTTCGAGACCAGACTTGCGAGCGGGAGCGCTGCCCAACAGACTACCGACGGAGCCCTGAGTTCCAGAACAGCATTTGCGGACGGAGTTGCTGCCCGGACGTATGGAGGAATCTACCATTCATCAGTACCAGAGAGGATCATACCGCCACTGTGTAACAGCTAAGGAACACATTTATATTATCTATCGATTAATTATTTTCACTATTGAAATGTATTTATTTTGGGAAGATTTAAAATCGGAGCAATAATGTATAATTAATATCACGATTTCTTGTGTGATCTTGGCTCAATTCGTACGGGAATATCTCCCAAACGAATATATTTTGATGCATGGGGATTTTCATACCATTTGTATTAACAATTGATTTTACGGAGCTCTATAAGCAGTGCTAATAGATTCATAATATTGTCGACGCGTTATGTATTGCATAACCAGATATCAATCCAAATCGTACGAGAAATTCTTCCGAACGAATATATTTTAAAGTATGGGGATTTTCAAACTATTTTTACTAATAATTGAATACACGTAATTCTATAAGAAATGCTTAGTAGCCTTATAATAACTGTGTTGCATAAGTATTGCGCAATCCGGTCTTCAGCCAAGTCTTTATGATTTGAGTACCTCGGTACATCTGGCTTAACAAGTAGCTTCAGAACGACGAGTAAAGGACAGAATGGGGAGATCTAACTGAAATTGGAGTTTTCTGGTTTACGAACGTTGAGCTAGGTGAGGTTGTGGATGACGCTCGTGTCATAAGCCTGGAATTCGCGCAAGCCCCTGTGAGGTACTCTTAAAAGCGGGACCTCCCTTGTTGATCGGAGTGGCCACTAGACTCGACCTTCGCGCCTCATCTTGCTCAAAAACAGCGTAAACCAACGTCGTGAATTCTCTGACTTTGGAAGGATTTTCATGCCTGAATGCTGTAAAACCTTGATAGAAACGTTAACTTCTATTTCGTCCTCTGTAAGAAAGACAGGGCCAGAATAAATATAAAAATCATTCACTCATATGGAATAGCTGGGATATTATAAATATGTTACTAACACTCTAACATTTGTCCAAAGTAAATGTTGCAAGATGCAGAATCGTGGGACGCCATTCTGAAAAGGCATAATGAGATTGCACAATAATTTGTAACATCGCTGACTATGCCCGCAAAGGAGGCTAATGTCGTCATCAATTCGTACCAAAAGAGTACATGATTCTTCAAACACCGGCCTAAAAGAAAGGCGCCTCAAGACAACACACATCATCAGAAACTCGTACCAAAAGAGTACGGCCTTCTCAATTATAAGCCTAAAAGAGGGGCGTCACGGGATCACATCTCGTAAAGAAGAGATAGAGTCTCGGGATGCAGTAAGTTCCGGAGGAACAAGGGGGGCCGTTTAGTCACTTAGGAAGTCGGTCACCGGGTTTAGGCGGGCGCGGAGCCTCTACCCCTCTCAGCAGAGATGCTGAGGGTTTAAAAAACCAAAATTTAGCATTCAAAGAAACTATTATTTCATATAAACTCACGGGCTGTTGTAGAATCCTTTCGAACAAACCATCCCCGAGACCTTATCTACTTATTTATAAAGAAGTTTCGCTTCAAAAATGTCTTATTTCGTAGATAGCAAATATATGTATTATTTTCCCCAGGAATTAATATGAACAGGTTCATACACGTCTAAGACGACACCATTCAAGGTAAGAATATGTTAATATAAAGTGTTTAAAATTATTAGTTTCAGTGTTATTTAATATGTGAATTTCTCCTCTTTATGCCGTTCGATTGATTTTATTGGGTTGTTTCCAAACGGAAATGTTTTATTTCTAATACACGAATTCTTCTGGTGAACGTATTTTATTGTAACATAAATGTATAGATTATTAGGTTCGTTAGATGTTTTTATTACGTAATATTATGCAATTGTTTCCACACTGCTCCTATAAAAGAATTTGAAGTTATTACGATACACAACGGGGTCCTTCATCCATTAGACGAATCATGTGCCAATTCAACGACGTATTACGAATAGTATATATTGTATTTATCGAGATTTAGTCGCATTTATTATTTCTAGTGAGGTTTTTAGTATTGGTTCCAGGCGCCATTATGAGGCGGAAATAGTTCATATTCATAGCCCGACTGCAATAGGTATTTTTGTCGCGTAAGAGGTAGCACTTTTAGGAATATAACTGTGTTTTATGTTTCGTCCCTGACGGACAGGATGGTATAGCTGTGGCTATTTAGGTAATATACTTAGTAAATGCAAAGGGCAGTAGGTATTATCAATATAGTATGCGAACCCAAGATGTTAGAAATATTTTCAGTTAATACGTATTTTTAGTTAATTTATCGTATAGAACAATTTCTGATAGTATAGAACATTATTTCATATGAAAAGTTGAATTTTAGTAGTAGTAATATTTCTGTATTGAATATTTAAGTTTTAACAACTGTATCGCTACATCATATGGTTGAAGTCGACCGGTTGCATCCTGTCGCTCAATCGCGCGCGCTCACATATAAGAATAATGAAATATTTGATAATCCAATATATTGTATTTTGAACGCGACGGTTTTGCTACTTACTAACCTTCATTATTTAGTAGGACCCACATTAGGGTCATCTTACATCGTTAGCCGTGAAAAGAATATGATTTACATTGATTTGCAATGGAATGATTTGTATTATAGATTTGCTTCGCCTTATATATTCAACACACACCCCATGGGATGTCTAACTCTGGTGCCGGACCAGGAGCTATACTAAATTATTATTAAATGTATCAAGGCCCCGGTGCCCTACTATCTACCTGGGTCATCACAGTGCTTACCGTGACCAGGAGAACGATTTATATTGAAATACAATAAAATGCTTTATAATATTAATTGAACATCATTTCGACATTAAATACAGTCTGCTCGATTTGATTAGTAGGATACCTACTATCTACCAGGGTCACCTCAGTGGTGCGGTGACCAGACAGGAGCGTATTCGTTGGACTCATTTGCATAGTAATAAAATCATTTTGGTTTAGTTAATATTATAAATGAAAGAAAATATTTGATTATAAAAGCGGTTTTATTTAAACAATTGCGGACCACGGTCCGTGACATCAAAGAAAAAAGATTAAGCATTTATGTGAACCACGTACTGAGATTTGTAGACAAACGTGATACTAGGTATTAGAAATTTCTTTAGGTTGTTTGTCATATAGACAGTTGGCATTTTTATTATTTAATATTTTGTGAACGAAAATTATTGTAGTAATTTTGGTCCTTGTGATATATTAGTTCGATTTTGGAATGCCTGTTTCTTTGTAAAAGTATTGCTCCATTTTATAGAATATGTGATTTATTTCATATCTCATTCATTTTATGTGGTTTGAATTCAAATGATTCACATTTGAAAAATATTTTAATAATTGTTTGAATGCGATCTCACAAGTAAGCCACCGTCACAATCTAAAAAAGACCATCGGGATTTGCGGATCGCAGTATAACAAATATGTAGTTAGGATTCAAACGAATCACATTTGAAAGGTTTTAATTATTGCATTTGTTTTCTCGCAAGTATACCACTGTCACGGCCTGGGCCATCGGGATTTGCGATCGCAGTGTAACAAATATGTAGTTGAGATTCAAACGATTCACATTTGAATGGTTTTAATTATTGCGTTTGTGTTTGTGTTTCGCAAATATACCACCGAACACGGCCAAAGCCGCCGGGTTTGCGAGCGCTGCGTGTTAGAAAGACCGGCGACGGTTTCCCTATATAACGCGAGCGGACACGTTTCGACCCAAGCGTGGAAGATGCGGCAGAGACCCAAGACGTTTGAGCATTTAGCGTTTGATAAGTTTGACTATCGCGGTCGGGCGTATATGAACAGACTGTTTGCTTCGCGGATATGGACAGGTCGCGCCCGAAGAAATGCAAAGAAATATAGACTTGGAATGCGGGCAGATCACCGCGACAGATTTCAGCGCGCGCCACGGAGGGTTTATGATAGCTTAAAATTCGGTTTTAATTTAATTTCTTATATTAATATAAACTAATAATTAACCCACGCTAGATAAAATCTGTTCAGTGGCAAATATTTTCGCTTACGAGTTATGCAATAGTAATTAATAATAATAGCAGAAAAATATAAAAGTAAAAATAAATATAAAAACCGGATAACAATTTAGTAGAAAATATAAACACGAGAATATATGAATATAAAAGAAAAGAAGATATAAAAACGAAAACTTTTAGTATACGGGGTACACAAGAATTATATTAAACGGATTTTGCCATGTGAACATTTGATATATATTTTATTTTATAAAAAAAATTATAAATCCGATGTTTTATAATATTTACTTTTCTCTTTCGGTTATGTACTTTTATGATACAAATGCGAAAAATATTTTAATAATTATCCGTCTGGTTTCATAATTAAAAATTAATATAAATTAATTTTAATTAAATTAAGGTTAATGTAAATTAAATAAATCCACACTTGTTATATATTTGTCTTATGGATATTAAAAAGGGTTTCTATATTTGAAAAAAAAAAGATCTTTAAATTCAGCTAAATTTTTACAGATAATAATTACACAAAAAATTTATTGATTATAGTATTCTTACAAATCTACTTATATTATTTGATAACTTTCACGTGCATGTTTCGGAGATACCTTTTTATCGTCAAGGTGTTATATTAAAAATTGTCCTAAAAAAAAAATAAAATGTCAATCTACAATGTTGCTGAATTAATTGAAAAAAAATAATAATTTCCTTCATTGATTTATTATGGTTCTTAATTATTCTAATTATCTAAATGTGTTCTTAATTGTTATACACAGTTATATACGGTTCTGGTTATTCAAACTAATTATAATTTCTTTGTTGTATGCAGGATTGATAGACTTGTTCGTAATATAAACACAGACGCGTATTGTTGCACGAAATAATTATTTGAGTTTCTTGTTTTGATCTAAAAATTATTTTGATTTGAATTACAAGAATAAAATTGCTTCCATTTTTATTTACAAGACGGCCTGGCATATGAATTAAAATGGTCATACTACCGCCATCTAGCGGAAATCAGAGAAAGTTTTGAGCCTTCGCTAGTATTAGTCTATAGGAAGCGGTAATAGAGAGCGCAATATATATATACTCTTAGTAACGAATAATTAAAAATTGGACTTGTTTTTTTTTATATATATTCCTTTGTTTCGCTTCATTGCAACGTTAATTGAAATTGTTTTATCTTCATTAATAAATATTATATTATAATATACGTTGATATAGCATATTTATAGGCAGAGTAGAAATAAACAACAGCTTCTTTGACTACAGAGATGAGATATGGTAGAAGGACAGTTGGCTTCTTTAATGATCATAAGGTTCACATACAGGGTTGATAATTGTTAAATGTTTACATCTCACTACTTCAAATTTCGTACGTATCTATATTGGGGTTGTTTTGGTTTTGGGCGCAATCTTCTTGGAAATAATACAAAAGTAAATCCGGAATTAACGATATGTGAGTTTCTTCAAGTTTTGAGAAGTCGTAACGCTATGATTGATTAAGCATTTATTGTTTTTACTATACATTGGGTGTATGTAGAAATCCTGTTGAATAGTGATAAAATAAAATAAAAAAGCAATTTTTCAGGAGAGATTTTGAATTCTTCTGGAACATTTTGAAAAAAAAAATTTTGAAAATAGATTTTACCGGGAGGACTTTGAAAAAAACCTTTTTATATAGTAATAGCATCATCATTAGATTCATCCACCTTCATGCGTCGTCGTGACCATTACTTTTAGATTAGGGTAGGAAGATTAGTCGTTTGGATCTTGAATAGATTCCAGTCGTATAGCAAGCCGAATTATACGTTAGGAATTCTTGATTCAGTTACACACATACATCTTCTGTGGATATCAGTGTTGGTGATGACTACTACAGCTAGTACAGATATTAGGGTTCACCTCTTCTGATTTGTAACAGTGTACTTCGTTAAACATGTTCGCGTTGTTAAAGGAACACTTTAAAATTTTATAATGTTGAATATACTTGAGATTCTTTCATCAGCGGGGGGAAATATGGGGATGAATACATATAAGTAGAAGTTGTTTTAGGTTTTCAATAAGTTTTGGGAGGAACGATATTACAGTTATACGGAGGAGTCGCGCCTGATTATTTGACAAACGCTTAACAATTTGGAGGAAGACAGGTTAGTAAGGAATAGTTATGGGAAACTTTTCTTGACATCTGGATGCACTTCTTCAACAAACATGCGTCGTCTTTAGATATCTCCCTTGAGGGTTGGCTGGAAAGTTAGTTGAGACGGATAATAGTTATATATACTTTTAAGTTCTACAATTATCGAAAAGGTTGTTCCTACCCTTTTCTTCCTCTTCTTCTTCTTCGTCTTTTTCTTATTCGTATATGCTAACGGTCATATATATATTTTCTTTCCCCTTTTTATTTATACTGACTTCAACAGCGTCTTCTTCTTCTTCGGTACGAAGGTTTTTTTTATTGGTTATGTTCACTCTAGTCTTCTTCTTCTTTGAATACGTACCGTTTATGCTTTACTTTTCAAATACCTTCTCTTCTATAAATAGCAATTATTACAATACTTTGCAACTACTTTTTCGTCTTATGGTATATCTTACGACTACTTCTCTACTTTCTTCTTCTTCTTCTTTTTCAATAACTACATTCATTTCATCTTCTTCCATTTATCTTATACTTTTCGACTGTTTTTCTACGTCTTTTCTTCGTCTTCTCTTCTTCTTTACCTTTTCTTCTTCTTCTTCTTTTCCTTTTACTACATTCTTTTCTTCTTCTTCTTCTTTTCTTCTTCTTTCTTCTCTCTTCTTTCTTCTTCTTCTTTTTCCTATTCTCTTATTTCTTCTTTACTATTCGCTTCTCCACTTTCTTCTTCTTCTTTTTTTCCTAAAACTACATTCATTTCGTCTTCTTCCGTTTATCTTATACTTATCAACTGTTTTACTTCGTCTTCTCTTCATCTTCTTCTTCTTCTTTTCCTATAACTACATTCATGACTTCTTCATCCGTTTATCTAATAATTTTCGAATGTTTTTCTAAGTCTTTTCTTCATCTTCTTTTGTCCTTTACCTACTACTATATTCGCGTCTTCTTCTAATTTTATAACTTTCGACTTCTTCTTCTTCGTCTTTATCTATTACTACACTCGGTTGTGACTTTTCTTCTTTATCTTATGCCTTTCAATGGATTCATTTTCTTCTTCTTCTGTTGTCATCCACTACTTTTGCGGCTTCTTCTTCCTCTTCTTCATCATATTACACCAACAATAAATTATGGCAGTCATTACAGTATACGTAGAATATTGGGGACAATAGGTTGATCCTACATAATAGGAAATGTACTGCGCATATGAATAGAGTTCATAGTTCAGATGGGGTACAAGAGTTCATTTTGTCGCGGTTTGCAATCATAGTAGGAATATGCGGTTGACCATTCACTCGGTTAAAACAGGACGATACGAGTTAGAAATAGAAGGGGGCGTATAGTTTGGGGGAAGGGTGTGTATAGTTTGGGGAAGGGGGTGTATAGTTTGGGGGAAGGGGGAATTAGAGTTGTGTTACAAGATTGTGAACACTTGTCGGGGTACACCATGGTAGGATAGCAAGGAATAGTTATTGGAAACCTTTTGACAACTGGATTATGGTTGAAGATCTACTTTTTTAACAAATATGCAGCATCTTATTATATCTTATTGTATCTGGGTATCTCTCTTGAGGGTAAGCTGAACAGTTAGTTGAAACGTATAACGGTTATAGATGCGTATACGTCCAACGGTTATTGAAGGGACTTATCCGTTTGCTATTTAGTCATTATGAGGTCATTAGAAAATTTGGAGGCGGACTGCACCTTTTCTTTTATAGAGTGGATAGCAAGCATCATCGTCATTATGCTTAATCGTATACCGGGGATATTGAGATCGATAGGTTGGACTTATATTAGGAAGCTGGTTGTTAAGTTCATATGAATAGATTGTACATTAATTCACAGGTTAACATAATTCTGGAACTTCAAATATATCGTAGCTTGCATTTCATAGGAGAAATATACAGTTAATATTTACTCGGTTGAGTTGGTTTGTAAAGCTTGAAGATGAAGTGGGGAGTATCAGGGGAAGTATATGCTGGGGAAAGTAGTATACAGTTGCGAGTTGGTGAACTCTAGGGGTGTACCATTGTAAGGGAAGCAAGGAGCATAACAAGGTGGGGGAAGGGGCGTCCCTCTTAAGTGTTGATAACAGGATGGAGCTTGAGTGGTAAGCAGACACAATGATGAGATTACTGAGGCATTCATTCGATTATGAAGAATCGAACCTTTGCAGACAATTGAATAAATTAGATACAGTCCCTTTTGTTTTCAAATCTTATATTTATATTCGTTGTACACTTTTCATTTGAATGACAGGCAGATGGTTTACAGTAGCTTTAAATACGCAAAGAAGGTTCCATTGGAAGGTAATTCAACCCTGGTAGAAATATAGTACGCGGAGAAAGGAATGAACAACGATTTATTTTAAAAGGAATTTTAGAAACTCTTGATAAGTATCACGAAATATACTATCCTATTGGGTTATTTAGCAGATAGGCTTGGTCTGATAGATCATTCCTCTCTCTAAATAAGGGGGAAGCTGTGATGGTCGACATAGAGATAGATTTAATAAATTTAGAAAATCTTAAAATAATAATATTTAAAAAGCCAAGTATGGACATCAAGAATATATTTCTTCTGGTTTGAATCGTTTAAAAGTAAAAGCCTGATATATTTCTTCTCAAGATTCTATGTATTACAAGAGGCTAACAAAATATGGAATATTCAGCTATACAAGTAATATTTCTTAGATCTTTATTATACCATAGATATAATTCTGTGTTAAATTAATATTGTTTGCCAATCCTAATAGACTCGACCTTGTGAGTAGGTGCGAACGAGCCTTTATTATTTATGAATCGGAACAGCAAGTCTCGTGTGTAGCGGGTGCTTTACTGTTATTTTAACGAAACGGACCAATCACAGGCGCGCTTTGCCTTCGACGGGTTGAGCCGGAGGCGACCGTCCTGATGGCTGAATCCGGCCAATGGCGAGCGCCGGCGGTGAGGTCATCGCTCATAGGATGAGTCACTGCACTAGCGTGGATTTCGAAGATATGGTGCAATCGAGAGTATAAAAGGAGCGAACACGATATACTCAGCCCTTCAGTTCGAGACCAGACTTGCGAGCGGGAGCGCTGCCCAACAGACTACCGACGGAGCCCCGAGTTCCAGAACAGCATTTGCGGACGGAGTTGCTGCCCGGACGTATGGAGGAATCTACCATTCATCAGTACCAGAGAGGATCATACCGCCACTGTGTAACAGCTAAGGAACACATTTATATTATCTATCGATTAATTATTTTCACTATTGAAATGTATTTATTTTGGGAAGATTTAAAATCGGAGCAATAATGTATAATTAATATCACGATTTCTTGTGTGATCTTGGCTCAATTCGTACGGGAATATCTCCCAAACGAATATATTTTGATGCATGGGATTTTCATACCATTTGTATTAACAATTGATTTTACGGAGCTCTATAAGCAGTGCTTAATAGATTCATAATAATTGTCGACGCGTTATGTATTGCATAACCAGATATCAATCCAAATCGTACGAGAAATTCTTCCGAACGAATATATTTTAAAGTATGGGGATTTTCAAACTATTTTTACTAATAATTGAATACACGTAATTCTATAAGAAATGCTTAGTAGCCTTATAATAATTGTGTTGCATAAGTATTGCGCAATCCGGTCTTCAGCCAAGTTTTTATGATTTGAGTACCTCGGTACATCTGGCTTAACAAGTAGCTTCAGAACGACGAGTAAAGGACAGAATGGGGAGATCTAACTGAAATTGGAGTTTTCTGGTTTACGAACGTTGAGCTAGGTGAGGTTGTGGATGACGCTCGTGTCATAAGCCTGGAATTCGCGCAAGCCCCTGTGAGGTACTCTTTAAAGCGGGACCTCCCTTGTTGATCGGAGTGGCCACTAGACTCGACCTTCGCGCCTCATCCTGCTCAAAAACAGCGTGAACCAACGTCGTGAATTCTCTGACTTTGGAAGGATTTTCATGCGTGAATGCTATGAAATCTCAATAGAAAACGTTAACTTCTATTTCATCCTCTGTAAAAAGACAGAGCTAGAATCAGTATAAAAATCATTCACTCATATAGAGTAGCTGGGATATTATTAATATGTTACTAACACTCTAACATTTGACCAAAGTAAATGTTGCAAGATGCAGAATCGTGGGACGCCGCTCTGAAAAGGCATAATGAGATTGCACAATAATTTGTAACATCGCTGACTAAGCCCGCAAAGGAGGCTAATGTCGTCATCAATTCGTACCAAAAGAGTACATGATTCTTCAAACACCGGCCTAAAAGAAAGGCGCCTCAAGACAACACACATCATCAAAAACTCGTACCAAAAGAGTACGGCCTTCTCAATTATAAGCCTAAAAGAAGGGCGTCACGGGATCACATCTCGTAAAGAAGAGATAGAGTCTCGGGATGCAGTAAGTTCCGGAGGAACAAGGGGGGCCGTTTAGTCACTTAGGAAGTCGGCTACCGGGTTTAGGCGGGCGCGGAGCCTCTACCCCTCTCAGCAGAGATGCTGAGGGTTTAAAAAACCAAAATGAGCATTCAAAGAAACTATTATTTCATATAAACTCACGGGCTGTTGTAGAATCCTTTCGAACAAACCATCCCCGAGACCTTGTCTACTTATTAATAAAGAAGTTTCGCTTCAAAAATGTCGGATTTCGTAAATAGCAAATATATGTATTATTTTCTCACGCAATTAATATGAACAGGTTCATACACGTCTAAGACGACACCATTCAAGGTAAGAATTTGCTAATACAAAGTGTTTATGATTATTAATTTCAATGTTATTTAATGTGTGAATTTTTCCCTTGGCGCCGTTCGAACGATTTTACTGGTTTGCCTCCAATCGAAAATGTTTTATTTCTAATACACGAATTCTTTCTAGTAAACGTATTTTATTGTAACATAAATGTATAGATTATTAGGTTCGTTAGATGTTTTTATTACGTAATATTATGCAATTGTTTCCACACTGCTCCTATAAAAGAATTTGAAGTTATTACGATACACAACGGGGTCCTTCATCCATTAGACGAATCATGTGCCAATTCAACGACGTATTACGAATAGTATATATTGTATTTATCGAGATTTAGTCGCATTTATTATTCCTAGTGAGGTTTTTAGTATTGGTTCCAGGCGCCATTATGAGGCGGAAATAGTTCATATTCATAGCCCGACTGCAATAGGTATTTTTGTCGCGTAAGAGGTAGCACTTTTAGAAATATAACTATGTTTTATGTTTAGTCCCTGACGGACAGGATGGTATAGCTGTGGCTATTTAGGTAATATACTTAGTAAATGCAAAAGGCATTAGGTATTTTCAATATAGTATGCGAACCCAAGATGTTAGAAATATTTTTAGTTAATATTTTCAGTTAATATTCCATTCAAAGCAAAAGTTTTAGTCAATATCTTTATAGGTAATATTCAAAAGCGCAATTTTCACAGAATAATTATTTCCAGTTAATAATATATATTTTAGTTAAATGTATAGTTAGCACAGGCAGAGTATTTATATTGTATAGAATACATTATTTATAATATTTCAAGAAGGTATAATATTTTATTCCGCGATCCTTTTATAGTTACAGCGTATCTGTCGACCTCAGCCGTTGCCACCCGAGCCATACAACTATTTTCACTAACATCATACGGCAAATGACTTTATTCATTGCAATGAAATTTATATTATCTAATATTATTTACCACGACGTATTTTTGACGGGTCACCCCATAGGATGCCCACTATCTACTAGGATTCATCACATTGTTAGCCGCGGCCAGGAGTTGGCAAATTAATTGAATATAATAGCTAAAACTAAATATCAACTCGCGGCGAGTAAGCATCGACATTTTAAATAAATTATTAATACAAAATTCATCGTTTATACGTTAGGAGGACCCACTATCTACCTGGATCATCACAAATGTTCGTCACTAACTCCATCAGATGGCACAAATAAATAATAAAATAAGGTACAAAAAAGTATATTTCTTAACATAACAATGACCCTCACTAACAGATGGCTCAAACAAAAATGACTTTTAATATAATAATGAGGTATAAGAAGCAAAAAAAAAACATAATTCTCTATTTAATAATATCCATCACTAAGGTTATCAAGACACAACGCTATTCTAGATAGCGCTGTTCTCACAGCTTTAACTAGCGTCTAAAATGATTATAATAAAAGTAAGTCATTTTCAACGGCATTTAGCTAGTATAATAAAAATATATTAAGTCTACTTTAAGGCAATTAACCCGATTGTTTATCAATAACATGTTTTGTCGTTGTTTTATTTTTATCAGAGGGCGAAACAATGTTAAATATATTTTTATGCAGTTAATATAATAATCGTTTCAATTAATAACTGACATAATAGAATTTTTAATTAAAAAAAATGTTTACTCATAGAAAAATTAACTTTGTGATAAGAAATAAAATATTTGTTTCTACATCATAATATATGCCGTGTAGATAATTAGGCAAAGCATTCTTAAACATTTAAGTAATCGACAATCGAGAAGTATAAATATATTAATTTGCTTCTTTTATATGTCATGCAAGAAATGCCATTTAATTTTTATTATTATTTTACCAGACAATTATTAATTCCTAAATAACATAAAAGCTAACAAAACCCACAAAACACCTTGCCAGATGTTGTTCTGTGTGTATACCTATATAGAATACGTTTAACAACCTAATTAATACATAATTAAATAATAATATAACAGGAACAGTAACAAAATAAAATAATTTGGATAGAAAAATACATACATACACGGTATTTAGTGTCTTAGTCAAAAAATAATTTATCACAGATTATAACAATGATAATAATTCTAATCTTCTTTTTATTTCATGCTCCAAACTGTGAGTGTGCGTACTATTTTGTATATAACCTGGTATTTTATTTTAGAACTTGGGAACGACATACTTCAATGTCCTCTATCCAAATTTGTGGATGATTTAGGAATTGTGAAATATAAATCAACTATCATATTTCTTTCGTGTGAAACTACTCCATTTTATGCTTCATTATTAAAATTTTATTTTAATAAAGAAGAGTAACAATCTGTGAACCAGAAGAACGCTTACGGAAGATTAAAAGAATTTTAGATTATGCCTCAATTCAAAAGCTTGCTTGCTATGTGTGTGAATATGTGCACATGAAACTTTAACAAATAATTATTGGCAAGAATGATGCTAATAAACAAAATTGATAGGTATGTATGATCATGATATGCGTAGATAACCCGCAAATAATAATATTAAATAAGGGAAATCTCATATTCTTTAAAACTGCGCACCATGATATATAGAGACGTATGCCTCTCCAAAAAATTGATAAAATTTTTGACAATATCCCAAGGATTTTCGTACTTATCTTCCATCATTTCACGAAGCGGATTCGGACTTAAGTGGGGTGAATACTGCCCCATAAACCGACTACAAAAACCTTCCACCCTCGTGGAATCTATAAAATTATAATACGACCCTAGGTTTCGGGTTCCCTTCAGATAATGCCCCATACCTTTCTAATCTTTTCTTGGGGTAGGTTCTGTTGAAAAAAGAATAGTAAAATATTTTGTAAAACGAATATTTTTTTGGAGCCAAAAACTTATTCTCAAAAATATCGCGTATTATCGAATTCCGGTATTCATAATCATTGTGATTAATTTTATTCGGAATATCAGTAAAGATGCGTAATGGCTATGATAATAATGTTTAATTTCGTCTTTATACTCGTATATTATTTTGAATCAAACATAATAATTTCGTTGTCTATCCGTCCGTCCGTCTGTCTGTCTGTCTGTCCCCGTAATATCGTGTAACGTCCGTAATTTCGTTAAAATTCACTGCTAAAAACACCTAATTAAACGGCTGGAGATGGGGATTGAACCCCGGGCCACCAAATCCAGCAGCAACGATAGCGATGTTGCAATCGCTAGGATTTTTAATAGTACCTACCTTTAACGGCCGGCAGGCGAAATATAAAAAAATGTTCAAATATTTTAATATTTTAATAAAAGTCGTTATTACTATTTTATGGGTGTTGGCTATAAGTAAGTAAATACTTATTTTTTGGGAACCGGCATATAAAAGTGCCGCCATTTTTGATGGGTTACATAAATTAATATTTACAGAAATTATTTTCAAAAATTAGTTGAACCATCAAATAATATTTTTATATTTATTATACAGGGTTCCTAGAAATCATTAAATCATTAATTATGAGTCAAAAATGTTTAAGCAAACATATTATAGTTATCGAGATATACGACATCTAAATATTGCATTTTTAGTTCTTTTTTATAAAACGTTGGACTATCATAACATTAAATCATATATCGAATATGAAAAATTCATTCCCTTTAATACAAGTCATATAAAATACTAGAAACCTACCAATTCCAATTGGAAAATATTGCAATTAGAATTTCTGACGGGTTTTTAACATTTTATTTAACTTGTATTGAAACGAAAGAATTTTTCATTATTGATATAAGTAACTTTTCATAATGGATAAAGTAACATAATTGATATAAGTACTATATTCATAGTTCAACATTTGGTAAAAAATAAGTCAGAAGTATTGATAAAAAAATGCAAACTTTGGTATTGCATAACTCCATAACTATTGATATTAGGTCAGGACTGCTTGAATATTTTTGACAATCAAGGCAGGAATATAGTCCAACGAGGTTAATAATGTTTTCCAAATAACCTTGTAAATGTCAAAATAACAGGTCGCAACCCAAATGCAAAAATTTTAGTTTTATGTGCCTACTATATATTGTACTCCAATTTTTTCAAGAATTTTTCAGTTATATTCGTCTATATTACAATAATTTGGGGTTCATATTATTATATTCCACACAGCGGGCAACCAGCAATACACTTAAACATCGGTTCAATCTCACTTGACACAAAAAAAATATTATAAGGTACCATTTTCGTAAAAAAAAACCTCAATGACGCTTTTCCATGTATTAGTTTTTACTATTACATGGAAAATGCAATGTTATGTTGCGATTCATTTTATATGTAGGGTGTTCTTGAAAATACAAAATTAAATACTTCCCTCATAATGTTAATTTGTAAAAAGTGTATTTATATGTTTTCAGTGGGTTCCGAGAAAAAAATATTTATGGCCTGTAAATTTATTCTGGACCCAGGATCGATGAATTTCAAATCTTTCGAAAAACGAACATTCGAATGAAAGTGATTTGAATATTCCAATCAATCATCTTCCGGCCTCTTGCCCCGGCCTAAGGGTGGCCTGCATGCAAAATGTGATGGATTGACCTAAGCCACCTTTTAGATAATTTCCCTTGTAAAATGTTTCGAGAATATTTTCGCTTAGCCATAACTCTGAAGGCTATTTGTAAAAATGTTTCTCGTACTTTAAATAATGCAACTAATTAAATAATTTTACTGTTATGATGAGCTATAATTTTATTTCTATTTGTTGTTAATTTTTTTTTCACAAATATTCACCCGGTTTGAACCACTATATTTTACCTCAATTAAAAATAATATACGTTGTAATAACCAACAATTTTTTTGAAATATCAATATGTTTCATGGCCAATGATCCTTCATCAAGATACAATGTATACCAAAAATTGAATAACTATAAGAGTAGAGTCCGTTCATTTTACGAAAGCCACCTGCATTAGTGCGAGTAACAGTGCTTTTACAAAAACTCCTAACATTATTTTTTGAGTAAACGATGGACATAAAAAATAAGTATAAATAGTATTTTATTTTCTTAATCCGTAATAAGCATACCTACATGTATTATTAAAAAACATATTTTGTTTTATAAATCCATAAATAAAAATAATTTTGAATGTCTATCCGTAGTCGTATCTAGAATCCAATAGGTGATCCTTTAACTGGTCATATTCGCGATTTTGTGGTCACCGTATTTTTAAGCAAAAAATATTAAACAAAGAAAACCGCTCCACGCACGCGTATGGAGTATTTGAGTAGCTTTAAAAACAAATACCACTACACAATTTACGTGTTATAGAGGGTATCACACTAATGCAAGTGGCTTTCATAACGTGAACGGACCCTACTCATTAAATTTAAATTGTACCTTTTTTGTAAAGATTCATAAAAATACAAACAGTTATACACATTTCTTCTAATCATCAGGATTCTAAAAAAATATCAGCTTTTCATTATATTATATTATATTCTTTTCATTCTGTTCTGTAAATAACTTTAACATTGAATTAAATATTATGAAACAATTTTAAATTTATAATGGTTATAATACTAAATAGTATATAAAATGTTAATTAGAAAGTATAAGAAGTTTTTATATCTTTTGTTTAGCATTGGAGAAAAATCGTATTTATAAATGTACAAAAAGTACTAAATAAATAATAAATATTTTTAAAAATCCCAAATTCTATACAACTAGCTTTCTATACTAATAAAAACGTTTAAAAGTTTATATTAAATAATAAGGATAAAGATAATATTTTTAAAAAATTGACGGTTTATAAATTGGTTTGTGATTATTGTAATTATTTTTATATTAGAAAAAAGTGTTAAAATTTGAATGTTCAAGTTAAGTTATTATTACGTTTCTTTTCATTTTTTTGGTAACAAATCATTATTTTGAAATAAATAAAAATTAACAAATTTTATATACAAATATCATCATAATACAGGTAGACAAATTAGAAATTTTGAAAATAAGTAAATAAGTAAAAGTAAATTAAATATTAAAAATAAATAGTTTTATTAACGTATATTATAGATGTCTCACAGAGACGAAACTGTATTTTTATGGGAAAGTAGGTAAAGAAGTCATTTTTAGGACTTACGACCTATCGTATGGTTGTCTTAAGTGATCACTTTACACATTTACATATATGGCTTAGGTATAAAGGTTTTGTAGATTTATTTATTCCTTCCAATATTAGTTATTATTTTATGAATTATACCATATTATTGAACCTGCGTTACTATGCGTCGCATCAATAGAATTAATGATAATATTAATATTAAATATAATAAATAATATTGAACTCACTTATTTTCGTGATTTCGAAAAATGTTCAAATAACCGAAACTCTGAAATTATTTATTAATTCAAAAATAACGTATTATTAATTCAAAAATCTGTGTAAGATAAGAGTGAAAAATTGAAAGCAATACTGGCTGTAGCACAGTAGGTAGAGTAAAGAAACGTTTGATAAGTTAGTTTGGCCATGTGGAATGATTGCGAGAGGAAAATAAAAATAAGGGGCGGGTTTCGAAGGCAACAGGAACAAATCAGGTCTGCGAAAGACCTGGTGTGACCAATTAAAATGTATATTTTAGTACGACGTGTTGAAAGCTTCAAAAATGAAAGAGCG